>OZ010612.1:68882770-68890270 GCA_963932145.1 Acanthosepion lycidas
TAATATATATATATATATATATATATATATATATATATATATATATATATATATATATATATATAATATCTCCAAGCTTATTGACAATATTGTCATCATATGGTTGTCTTTTTATTCCCCAAATTTCATAAACATGTCTATAAATTTTAAGAAGCACACGTGAACCATCTTTATTTTTAATCATATATATATATATATATATATATATATATATATATATATATATATATATATATAATCCCCTACGCTGGCAGAACGACTCTGAGATTCATGCATTATGCAATCATAAGGTATAAATGAACAGGTCGTTATATGTTAAAATGTTTAGGTTCCGTGGTGTTCTATAAATTATTACTATTAATAAATATTTCCTTGTCATATAATTTAAACGTAAATTTAGGTTCAAGCTTACACATGTAATTCAAAATTCCACTCGCAATTAAAAATTTAAGCAGCAGAGAACGCTGGTATCAATATACGCTAAAAAGGGATAATGCTGTTTCAATGGGTAACTCTTTTCCGAGTCGTAATGCCGGGATAGGGTATTATAAATATATATACATACATACATAGATGCATACATATATATATATATATATATATACATATATATATATATATATATATATATATATATATATATATATATATATATATATATATATATTTCTATCACTTGTATATCCTTGCTTGAACCGGCTTCTTATGTTCTGGATGCAGCGGCTTCAGGATATTAGTCGTTGCTGGAGGGAGCACAGTCCTATGGGTAAAAGAGAAACTCGTAAAGAGTTCCACCACGGAATATGTGATCGAGCGCCGTTATATAGAGCCTTCTTCGCTACCTCATCGTCACCGAGGACGGTGGTATGATGTTTGTCTGATAACTGTCCGGATTCCATTTCTCGGTAGTGGATGCGCACCGCTGATGAGTCCCAAATATAGGACCTTTTCGTTTTTGGGACTCATCATGCTTTCTACATTCTGTTGAGGTTTCTTCTAGACTCGATGAATTACTTAATTATATTTATCTTAAATCCTCCTAATTTCTATCACTTGTATATCCTTGCTTGAACCGGCTTCTAATGCTCTGGGTGGAGCGGCTTGAAGATAGTAGTCTTGGCTGGAAGAAGCACAGTCCTATGGGTAAAAGAGAAACTCGGATGAGTTCTACCACGGAATATGTGATCGAGCGGCGTTATATAGAGCCTTCTTCGCTACCTCATCGTCACCGAGGACGGTGGTATGATTTTTGTCTGATAACGTAACTGTGCTGGATTCCATTTATCGGTAGTGGATGCGCACAGCTGACCAGTCACAAATATAGGACGAAACGGCCGTCCAATGCTTTCTGCATTCTGTTGAGGTTTCTTCTAGACTCGATGAATTACTTAATTATAATTATAATCCTCCTACTTTCTATCACATATATATATATATATATATATATATATATATATATATATATATATTACAGAGAAAAAATAAAAATTGCCTTAACATGGAATAGTCTTTTTCAAGCCGTTTAGTATGCGTCTATCATCGTGGCTGATGATAGCTGCGTACAGAACGGCTTGAAATATACTCATCCCATGTTGAGGTAATTTAGTTTTGTTTTTTGCTGTTTTTTTTCTATACAAATACATATGCTCTTTTATAATAAATACATCGAATTCTCTGTGGATCAAACTAATATTACTAGGACCCACCCGGATTATATACCAAAGTTTCGATTACCTGTTCTATATATATATATATATATATATATATATATATATATATATATATATATATATATATATATATATATATGCATGTCTCTGTGTGCATGTGTATGTCTATAAAATGAATGTTGAATCCAGACAATGTTTAATAAATTTTGGCAAATAGGACACTGTGTTTCATTGATTTGATTATGCTTTTCGCCATCCTTGGATTAGATCAGTTTGCACGCTTCTCAAAATCTCTAATCTCCCGATCAGATGCCTTGCTTTCGGATGTAGTGTATTGTCATAATCAGGACTACTTGACTTCTGAAAAAATGTCAGTTTTTTCAAATAATACTTTAAGTGTAATCGGAATAAACACTAATAATCTTCACCCAGTGCAGTAAGGAAAGAGGTCATGGAAAATCTGCAAGAGACAGTTGAAATTTATGGGGCAATATAATGATGTAGGAGGGGCTTGGAAAATCTGCAAGGTCCAGTTGAAGTTTCTGGGGTAATATAATGAGGATGGAGGACTTAGAAAATCTATAAGAGACTGTTGATGTTTCTTGGGCAATATAATGATGTAGCAGTGCTTGGAAAATCTGGAACAAACAGTTGAGTTTTCTGGGGCAATTTAAAGAGGAAAGAGGTCTTGGAAAATCTGCAAGAGACATTTGAGGTTTCTGTGGAAATATAATGTTCAAAGAGGGCTTAGAAAATCGGCAAGAGATATTTTAGCCATATAATTTGCAAAGAGGGTTTGCAGAATCTGCAAGAGACATTTGGATTTTCTGGGGTAATGTAATTAGTATGGAGGGCTTGGAAAATCTGCAAGAGACAGTTGAGGTTTCGTGGGCAATATTATGAGAAAGATGGCTTAGAAAATCTGGAAGAGTCAGTTGACTTTTCTGGGTCAATATAATCGGAAAGGTGCGGTTGTGAAATCTGTGAGTAACAGTTGAGCTTTCTGGGGCAATATAATGAGGAAGGGGCTCTTGCAAAATCTGGTAGAGACCGGTGATGGTTCTGGGGCTATATAATGATAAAGGAGGACTTGAAAAATCTGTTACTCACGGGACAGATAGCGGGCAAGAGGAAAACATTTCATAACAATGAGATTGCTAAATTAATGGCGGATTAGCGTTTATAAGAAATAGCAGAAAGACCTGCAATGGACAGGACGTTGTAGAGCGCCATGATCGTCTAAGACCTGAAGGTACACGACATATAAAGTAGAAGAACATGTGTCAAATCTGATCAAATATGGTTTATTCTGGCCATGTATATTCTTCGCAGCTTTCGCTCAGTACAGCATCCTTTACAAGAAAAATGCCTTCTTCTTCCTCTTCTTCTATTATTACTACTACTACCACTAGTGATATGTACGTTCGAGACTTTATCAATCATGGCTCTCCACACTTACCCGTCGTTTGAAACTTTTAATAATTTTTTTTATTTTTATCTCTCCTAAACTTTGCCCCACCTTTCATTTTCTCAATCTTTCTAGGTATACGTTTCTTTTCTCTGTTCCTTTTATTTTAAATCACTCCTGTGAGTGTCAGATTTTCCAATCCCTCTTTCCTCATTATTTTTCCAAATCTTCAAAATAGAAAAACTCAAAAGAAATAATCCTAAATCAATACGCCTGCAAGATATTCAAGATATTAAAAAAAAGTCACAAACAATTCAAGAACCTAAATCTTCAAATGATATAGACTTAGAGCAATATGTTTGCAAGATATAGGAAATGAAATAAAAAGTTACACTCGATTCAGAATAGAAAAACAAAGACGAAAGACTCCAACAATATGCCTATAAAGTGCTCGAAATAAAATAAAAAGTCACACTCGATTCAAAATAGAAAATCACAAAAGAAATAAATCTAAATAAATAATATACATACAATTTACTGGAAATAAAATAAAAAGTTACATTCTCTTCAAAATTATAAAGCACTAAAGAAATAAACATATATCAACGTGTCTGCAAATTATTCGTCATAAAAATAAAAGTCACACTGGTTGCCAAATACAAGGACAAAAGCCATAAGACTAAATCAATATGACTGCAAGTTATTGTAAGTAAAATAAGTTACAGACGACTTATAAGAGAAAAACACAACATAAATAAGACTATATTAATATGACTGCAAGGTACTGGATATAAAAATAAAAGTCACACACGTTTCCAAATAGAAATACAAAAGAAATAATCTTAAATCAATGTCTGCAAGATATTGGAGATAAAATAAAGTATATAAAATATGTTTAAATGAATATGTGTGCCTATTATTCGAAAAAGTATTTAAAAAAAAGTCACAAACGATTCAAATTCTATCAGAAGAAAATATCTTTAACTGAATATGTCTACCTATTATTTGAAAGAGAATAAAAGCTCACACTCGTTTCAAATTCTTTCAGGTCGAAATATTATTAATTGAATATGTGTATCTATTATTTGAAAGAGTATAATAAGTCACAAAAGATTCAAATTCTGTCAGGAGGAGAAAATATGTTTAAATGAATGTATGTGACTGTTATTAGAAACAGAATAAGAATTCACTCTCGATTCAAATTATATCAAGAAGAGAAAATAAGTTTAAATGAAGATGTGTACGGTTATTGAAAACGGAATAAAAACTGGCATCCGATTGAAATTATATCAGATACAAACTGACACGTTTAAAGATTACGTTTGTACTCAATATTCAACTTATTTACACGTTTTATGTAACTGAATGGTACTAAGTATTAGACAAGATATACCTAGACATGTGCATGTCTGACCACGGAGGTTAAATAAACGTTTCATTTCGGAATTGGTGACATAGTAATTGTGAGTTCAATCCCTGCGTCAGGCAGTGTGTACTTGGACAAGAGTGGAAACTGGGAGAGCAATAACTGAGCAGGACTAAAAATAAGAACTAGATAAGATAACCCTCTGGGAGAAGAACTGTCTAACCCCGTATATTAAGTAAAGATTTCATTTCAGAAGTCCTTGTCGGTTACCTAGTTCAATATTCTCTGAAGGGAGGACTACGGACATAACAGGCGAAACGTTGTGAGAACAACAACAAAGATGGAGACAATAATTGAAATGTAAATATCATAAATAATGATACCTTCTCTTCCCAGATATTTAGGCATTTTCTTTCCTAGATATTATATCAAAAAATAAAAATAAAAACCTAAAACTACGTGACTATTGTAAATTTACCAATAAAATGATGTCGTAAATTAAAAAAATAAAGAACGATATGGAAATAATTAATAGTGCAGATTCATTGCACTGTCCACAGATTGTATCACAGTTATTTATCTAAGATAAATGTAAAGTTCTTTACATAAATAAAAAGATAATATATGCGTATATCATATATATTACAGATAGATAGATACATTAGAAAATATTTAAACTTTTCCTTCATATCGATCTATCTGTATATATATATATATATATATATATATATATATATATATATATATATATATATATATATATATATATATATATATATATATATATATATATATATATATATATATATAGAGAGAGAGAGAGAGAGAGAGAGAGAGAGAGAGAGAGAGAGAGAGAGAGAGAGAGAGAGAGAGAGTGAGTGAGTATTAAATAACATTTACCGGCCTGAATGTCAAGGCACGTCAGCGTAAATGACGGTTCCGTATAGGATGCAGGTTCGAATCCTGTCAAAGGACGAATATTTTCTATGAAAATTTCTCGGACATTCAGGCCGGTAAATGTTATTTAATACTGTTTATTATAAACAGAGCATTTACTTAAATACTTGTATCTATAAAAAGAACGTTAAACATAAAAAATGTCTTTAATAAATAAATTGTCGGACTTTGTCCATTTCGTAATATATATATACGGATAATTTATAACCTGATTATTTTCATTGAGTTATAGAGAAAGTTCCCGTAGTCTTCATATAGAATGTAGGTATGCCAGAAATTAAGAATTTATGAAATATATATATATATATATATATATATATATATTCGTTCAAACAGGTTTGATTAAATAATTTAGACGTATTATGCCAGTTAATTTCTTAGTGGCCGTAGAAAATTGGTTAAGAAAAATACCAAAATTTTCTTTCAACTGTTTTTCTTTTCCCAAGTACATTTAATCTCATCTGAGACAATCTTCAGTGGGGTTTAAATTCTCTGTGGATGCGTTTTCAGAGCTCCGTAAATTCAAAATATTTTTTCACTGTTCGTTATACTGCGTTTCACAGCGTTTCTGGGTCAAATTCAAATTCAAAAGCATTTTTTCTATGCAAGAGAAGTTGACTTTTGTATTTATTTGTTCATTATTATTTTTATATATATAAATATAATATATATATAACCGGAACGAAAGAGGGAGATTTAATAGACAACGATAAAATATTGTTAATATGACTGATAATATCTATGATATACTAGTAGACCTTTTCATGCTTCAATTTAGTCAAAAGGCCTAGTAATATATGATATATATCATACACACACATACACACATACACACACACACACACATATATATATATATATATATATATATATATATATATATATATATAATATCTTCAAGCTTATTGACAATATTGTCATTATATGGTTGTCTTTTTATTCCCCAAATTTCATAAACATGTCTATAAATTTTAAGAAGCACACGTGAACCATCTTTATTTTTAATCATATATATATATATATATATATATATATATATGTACACTTATGTATATATGTAAAATTTCAATAATAGATAGAGAGACGAAAAGACAGAAGAACTGACAGATAGATAGAGAGAGAGATAGAGTAATAGAGAGATATAAACAGACTAAGATAGACAGATGTGAACTTAGATGTGAACAGACATAGATAGATAGATAGATAGATAGATAGATCACAAATAACTGAGAGCAAGAAAGAGAACTGCTAAATGGATAGATAATTTATATAATGAACCAAGATATATATATATATATATATATATATATATAGATAGATAGATAGATAGATAGATAGATAGATAGATAGATAGATAGATAGATAGATAGATAAAAGATAACTGGGAGAAAGAAAGAGAACTGATAAATAGATAGAAAATTTATATAATGAAACCGAGAACGATAGATAGATGTAAATTAAATATTCTAGTGTTCGTCTTTAGCAATCTCTTTTCTTCGTAATATTCCATTCACTATTGATTTCAATCGAGCAAATATTTGCAGTTCCGTATCTTCTCTCATTTACAAAAGATTCCCACGTTTTTCATATCTCCAACATTTTCCTTCGTGAGGACTGTCCAGTCGCCCATCCCTACCCGACAGATTTAATTGTCACGAGTAACAGTGTAGTCGTATTGATTGCGCTGTCGGCATTATTCCCTCCTACCTTCAAAGATTTTGTGACACATGTCTCTTTCGCACTTTGGTGTGTTCTTGTGTACACTTTTAAACTTCTCTCTGCTCTGTCGCTATTTCCATGGAAAGTGTTAAAAAAAGCGACATTCCTTACTTAAACCATTGTAGCAAACCATCCACTCACACTTCGTATTCCATTCGTAGGTTCCGCTCGAGTAACTTCTTCTCGCGAACTGCTATGAAGTGGAACTGATTCCCAAGATGATGCTTTCTCAATTACTACGATGTTACTCTGTCCAAATCTAGGGTAAACTATTATATTTCTACATACCCTCTTTCATCAAAAAAACATTCAGTAATAGAGTAATATATATGTCAGTTCAGGATTTATTAAGAGCTACAAATGAAAAGAAATTGTGGCAA
>OZ010612.1:68892770-68952770 GCA_963932145.1 Acanthosepion lycidas
AAGAAGAAGAAGAAGAAGAAGAATGAGCTTAAGTAAAAGAATGGCGGAACAAGTTTTAGGAGAGAGAGCAAAAAGACAAAATTTATTAAGAGCTACGAATAACAGGAAATTGTGGAGAGCCATGATCACCAACGTCATGAAGGGACACAGCACATAGAAGAAGAAGAAGAAGAAGAAGAAGAAGAAGAAGAAGAAGAAGAATGCGCTTAAGTAACAGGATGGCGGAACAAGTTTTAGGAGAGAGAGCAAAAAGTCAAAATTTATTAAGAGCTACGAATAACAGGAAATTGTGGAGAGCCATGATCACCAACGTCATGAAGGGACACAGCACATAGAAGAAGAAGAAGAAGAAGAAGAAGAAGAAGAAGAAGAAGAAGAAGAAGAATTAGCTTAAGTAACAGAATGGCGGAACAAGTTTTAGGAGAGAGAGCAAAAATCAAAATTCATTAAGAGCTACGAATAACAGGAAATTGTGGAGAGCCATGATCACCTACGTCATGAAAGGGACACAGCATATGGAAGAAGAAGAAGAAGATGAAGAAGAAGAAGAAGAATGAGCTTAAGTAACAGGATGGCGGAACAAGTTTTAGGATAGAGATCAAAAAGACAAAATTTCTTAAGAGCTACGAATAACAGGAAATTGTGGAGAGCCATGATCACCAACTTCATGAAGGGACACTGCACATAGAAGAAGAATATGTATGTAAATTTATACAGTCATATACATTGCTATATACATTCATAGCGCTATTCATTTATATTTATGTAGCTATGTATATATATTTATAAAGGAATATATATATTTATATAGCTATTTATGAATATACGAATATATATCGAGAGAGATAGAGAGTCATGTGTATTTATCTATTTTTAAATGTTTACATAACTATTATATATATTTATATAGTAGTTTGTATATATTTATATAGTTATTTATATACCTGAATAGCTGTATTTAAGTGATTATATGGCTGTTTCTCTATATTTATAAAGATATTTCTGTATTTATACATTTTTGTAATGATATTTATATGTATATAACTATCTATATCAATATAGTTACTTATATATATTTATATATTATTATTATATATATATTTATATTGTTATTGATATAAAGATATATATATTTATATAGACACTTATAAAGAGTGAGTTATTTATATATATTTATAAATCTAATTATACTTATGGATCTCTTCATATATTTATAAACATATATATATATATATATATATATATATATATATATATATACAGACATATATATTTATATAGCTACTTATACACGTTTATAGAGTTAATATATATATATATATATATATATATATATATATATATATATATAGAGAGAGAGAGAGAGAGAGTGGGAGAGAGAGGGAGCGAGTCATTAATCTATATTTATAGAGCTATTCATATATATTTATATAACTATTTATATACGTTTGTAAAGCTATTTGTATATATTTCTATAGTTAATTTTTGCTCTTAGAAATAGCGGTACTACCGCTAAATGCATAAATCCCATTAATTGTGACCACAATAAGAAAAGAAGATCTAAGTTAAAAATAAGTTAGGACAAATTTCTTAAATCTTAATAATAAATATTATTCCTGAACGAATCCGCTTAGAAAAATATTTAATAGAAATAATCTTAAATTAAGTTACTGTTGTGCGAATAATCTCGAGAAAATAATTAATAAACATAATAAAAATGTATTCAAGAACTATAAAATTTAAAACGCATGACGTATTGTAATGTTGCGTTAAATATTATTATTATTAATAATAATAATAAAAATAATAATAATAGCGTATTCTAATTTTAGGAACTTTACAAATTATTATTATTACAAATAATTGCCAAGCGAGTTCCCTAGTTTATCTTAGTACTATTTCTACACCTGAAAACCCGAATATTAAAAAAATATACATTGAAAGTACTAAAAATACGTTTGAAATCCGTTGGTATCAACATGTATTTTCCTTCAAAAATCCAGTACTTCGTTATCCAAGTAATATCCGAGTTTCTCCTACTGTTAAATGGAATTAACTGGAAGAGCTTCAACTTGTAATTCTTTATATGCACCATATTATCTTTGGCTGAATGAAAAACTGGAAATCATTAAATTTAAAAACAAGTTTAACGTATTAGATCAAAGGAATGGAGTCACTGTTAACTGCAGACATAGATCATCATTTACCTTGCAATCTAGATATAAATATTATTGTATGTGACAACGGAATGATATTGTATATTTGTATTACTATTATTTTTTAATATTATTATTTTTGTTCATTTTTTATTTTACTTATACCCATGTACATATATATATATATATATATGTCTGTGTGTGTGTGTGTGTGTGTGTATTAACTAGATCATAATCCTTAGTTACTATCTATTCTTATTTGTTAATGTTTAACCTAACATACATTATTAAGTTGATATTGAATAGTTGTGTTTCTTCATGAATTAATCTTGAATCTGAATTTATTATGGTTAACTTGGTAAGAATGTTTGTATATATGCATGCTAATATATTCCTTTCTACTTTTGTTTTATATGGGTGTATTTTTCTAGGTGCGTGTATTTGTGCATGTGTGTCGATGTGTTAGTTTTTATGCCTATATGTATGTTTATATGTGGGTGTTTATGTTTGTATATTTATATTTTTTATATGTATCTTTATGGTTGTGTATATGTGTTTATGTATATATTTATATGTATTTATGCATAAATTTGTATATGTATGTATGTCAGCGTGTTTTTTTTATTTTTGTTAATATACAGTTTTTTGGGTTTTTATTTATTTTTATTTTTTTTTTGTATATGTACGTGTTATGTTTGAACCTGCGGATTTAGTTATCCGTTATTTTATATATATATATATATATATATATATATATATATATATATATATATATGTCTGTGTGTGTGTGTGTGTGTGTGTGTGTGTGTGTGTGTGTGTTTAGGCAGCAATCCTTCTTTCGTGAACATTTCATTGAATAGGACAAACAAGGTACTCTTATTTTTTAATACATTTTCTCATGCGTTTTTTTTTTTTTTTGTTTTTTTCTCTTCAGATGATAAATTATATAAAAACTTTCCGAATGTTCTTTTTATCCGAGCGCTTTCGACTATACATTTAGCCATTTTCAATTATATATTATATTTTCATTATATCTGCTCTACTTTGTATTGAGCACTCTTTTAAGAATAGTAATTGTTGCTTATTGAAATTCATTCCCTATACACCAATTATATACTTGTGTATATATATATATATATATATATATATATACTCTCGGGCTGAAGTATGGGTTTGTAAACAGTGACTATTATAGCTATATAGCGAGACTCTGTCGGTCACTGGGCGTGTTTCCTAAAATAAATACGCTAAAAATCCACCCTCATCCCGACCGTGCGCCGACAGCTTAGTGGTAGAATATCCACCTGATACCAATTCAGTTGGGATTCGATCCTAGCTAGAGGCAACCGGATGTCTAGCCGCACTGATGAGCTGTGATACAGCGAAACAGTCTAAACTGTGGATGACATTATATGTATATATATATATATATATATATATATATATATATATATTCCATGTAATAAGTTATTTCACCACAGCCCCTTTAACAGGGCTCTGGATCATCAGACTTTACTGCCAAAACTTAAAATGAAAAGAAATTCACACGTTTTTGATAGACCTCATCACGTGTGAATTTCTTTTCATTTTTCATTTCAACCTTTGGAAATAAGTGGTCTGTTTTTATTCAAACATATCTGCTCTGAATCTTACATTGAGCTCTCTGGATATCATCCTCCTTGGGTCTACCCATGCGGATTACCTAGTTTTGCATAAACTATATATATATATATATATATATATATATATATATAATTAGTTGATGCGATTCCGGTCCGGCTCAATAAGCGCCCATATCCATTTTTAAATAAAACCTGTTGCTAATATCCAGTTCTTTTAAAAATTATAGGATATAATTATAAGTATTTTAAAATGGGGACTTCGTTTTCAGTCACGCAGTATATGTATGTAGGTTGTTTCAAAATAATTTAACAAATTTCGGGGAGTGTTCCTCACACAAAAACAAGGACAAATGTCCATACAAAGTTCTTTAGTTTTGGAGTTAATAAATTTAAAGTAAGTTTAGTGTAGACAGGACTGTATTGCTATGAGGACTAGGTTACATTTGTTATTCGTGTACATTTGTGCCTAGTCTTTCTTCAGCAGACACACACACATACACATACACACAAACACACACACATATATATATTAATTATGAATTTATTATGAGTATTCAAATCCGCCTTCATTTATATATATATATATATATATATATATATATATATATATATATATATATATATATTCCAGTCGAATCTATTACATTCACTTACGTGCTAATCCCCTTGGGAAAGGTGTGAATCCTCTTCTTCTCTCCCTCCAGTTATGGGTGAATGGGGGGACAGACTGGGTTCTATAGCCTTGGATGGCAACTGGTCTAAAGGAAGGACATCTCTGAATTCAAAATCTGCGGAGGGTCGTTTGGGGATGTTGTGGCATGTAGTGCACCAGGTCTCTGTATTCGGCCCTTCAAAAAGTGTGGATGGTCCTGCACGAAACCTTCACCATTATAATCAAATCTCATGTGCTGTTGTCGGGCTGTCGGTTTCCTACGAACTGAACTGCTTGACCCTCATACGTCGAATTCGATATTAATATATATATATATATATATATATATATATATATATATATATATATATATATATGTATATATATATATGTAACTATACTCGTTTCGAAAAACCTTCGAATTTTTATTTGCCAATAATCAAATCAATCTCGAGAGAAAAAAGGTTTTAAAAAAAGAAAGAGCTAGAAACATGAACTACTGCCGAAAAAATCGCACAGATGCAGGTCTGAAGCCCAAAGAAAAAAAACCGATACGAGTAAACAATTACTAACAAAAGAGCTCAATACAACCGTAGAGCAGACCTAGTGAGCCAGACAAACCTACCCAGGTTTCACCTAAGCGGATCATCAGGGAAAGCTGATATTTTGATTCATACACACACACACACACACACACACACACACACACAAACATATATATATATATATATATATATATATATATATATATATATATATATATATATTTCAATAAAGGTGCAATTAATTTACAAATTCATGAATTATTCATACATAAAACAAATACAAAGGTTAATGATTAAATGGCGAGAAATCCATCTTCGCAAACAATTCAATAATATACAAAATATCCGATTCTGTTTATGAATGAAAAGATCCTGTTTTATAAATTTCCGTTGCATTAGATCTTTTTATTTTACAAGCTTTCGTCTGTTCCTACAGACATCCTCAGGTATGAAATATATATATATATATATATATATATATATATATATATATATACCATAGCCAATTCTCGCTAAAATGGTCTCAAAATTTAAGAAAATGTGTAAAAACTAAGTTGAGTGAGTGGACTTATCTCAATAAGCATCTACCAATGGATTGACTCTGTCAGTGATAATGACATTTTGTGCTGTTGAAATTGGCCATCACGTTCACGTGACTTAAGATTGAAACCTAGTGATTGTTTTTTTTTTCTGTGGAGCTATGTAAAAGGACAGGTTTATATTCCCCCCTCTTCCTACCAGTCTAAAGGAAATTGAGCAGAAACTTAATGAGGTGCTGGAGAATTTTACGCATGACATCCTACAACGTGTTTGGCAAGAGGTGGACTATCGACTTGATGTGTGTCATGTCACAGGTGGTCCTCATATTGAATATTTGTGAAGCTTTGTGGAATCGGTTTTAAAATCAACATCTCTTGGAATATATTCCACGTGAAGCCTTTATAATTTAGTTTGCATGGGACAAATTTTAAATTATGTGAATTTTTGGGAACACCCAAAATATTTAGAAATTTGATATAGTAAAATTAAATAGTTTTGACTAGTATTTTATTTGAGCGACAACACACACACAGAGACACACACACACACACACACACACACACACATATATATATATATATATAATAGTTGGATTAAATATGTTAGCTCTATCACTGATATTGGGCGCTTTCCAATAAGTACCACGCATATATAAGATATTATATATAAAAAATTGCATAAATGTTGCTAGAAACTATACTGAAATCACTGACAGGAAATTAAAATCATAATGGATTCCAGAAAATCTGTACTTAAACTTAACGACACTACTTGGTTTAAAAATAACAGTGACAATTTCGATGTCCCAATGGGAGCGTTTGATTCTGCTCAAATAGCGGATCTAATAGGGATGTATATTTTAGATATTCTGAGCAGATTTCTTAACCCCCAAACTGTAGGGCTTTACAGGGATGATGGTCTCATTATTATACCTAACTCTAATGGACCTCTTACATCCCAACTCCAGAAGAAAATAATTAAGGCTTTCAAATATATAGGTTTTAAAATAGAAATATCATCTAACCTGAAAATAGTAAATTTTCTAGACGTAACATTTGATCTTGAAAATAACTCTTATAAACCTTTCCAAAAGGAGAACCAATCGCCCATATACATAAATATCGACTCAAACCACCCTATAGCAATTATGAAACAGATCCCTAACACTGTAAATACTAGAATAAATAAACTATCCTCTAGTAAAAGCATCTTTGATCAAAATAAATCAACATACAATCAAGCCCTATTAAAAAGCAAATTCAAACAAACACTCACTTATATAGATAAATCTACTAGCGACACGTCTTCTAAATCTAGAAATAGAAATAGGAAAATTATATGGTTCAACCCGCCCTTCAGTAAGCTGTCGAACATTAATATAGGAAAATATTTTCTTAAACTAATAGATAAACGTTTTAAAAAAGATAAGCTATTAAAAAAGTTGTTCAATAGAATGAATTTAAAAATTAGTTATTCCTGCATGAACAACATGGAAAAAATTATTAGCTCCCATAATAGTAAAATTTTAAATGAATTTTATAATCAACTTCAAAAAGATCCTAATACACGCCCAAAGAACAAATCTACCTGTAACTGCAGGGAAGGATCTGTCTGTCCAGTAGAAGGAGTATGTTTGTCCAAAACCATAGTATACGAAGCTACGATTTTCCCCAAAGAAAATATTGAACATAAGAAGATCTACATAGGAATTTCGGCGGGAAGTTGGAAACAACGATTTTACAACCATCGCCAATCCTTTTATAATGAATCAAAAAAACACCGAACTGCACTTTCAAAGCACTATTGGGAGTTATTGGAAAACAAATTAACCCCACAAATAAAATGGAAAATCGTCTCAAGAGCCAAAACTCCGATTAATTTCAGAGACAGATGCAATTTGTGCATTATGGAAAAAATACTAATTATAAAACATAAGGATCCGGACATACTATTGAACAGACATAATGAGTTGATTTGTAAATGTAGGCATAAAAATCACCTCATTTTAACAAAGTATGTGTAGATATATAAATAGAAAATATAAATTGTTTTAAATGAATATATGAAAATACTGACACTGTGCTCTTTGATAAATGTGTTGTGGAACTTAAATTTTTTTTATATGTGAACTTATTTAGATATATATATATATGAACATTATAGATAAGGATAACTATGTATTTATATTGTGGACATATATGTATGGTAGTATGGATATATATGTATAAATAGATATACACATGTGTGAGTATAAATATACTAATATGAGGCATGTTTGAATACTGAAATTTTTTTTTTTTAACGTGTATGCTCCATGGGTGTGGATGTATATGTATAAATGTTTTTATGTTTGTTTTATATGTATATGTATATTATATGTGTATGTACGAGTATATGTGTGTGTACATGTACTTAAATATGTGTGTTTTTATGGATTTAACTACTTGTAATCTGTATATGTATATAGACGTAATTACCTTAGAATAAATATTTGGAAAATGTACATATGTATATGTATATGTATGTATATATATATATATATATATATATATATATATATGTATTCTTTTTATATCTTTTTTGTATGTAGGGTTTTGTGCTTATATATGAATGTATATGTATTTAAGGGTGCGTATGTGTATATGAGTATGTCTCTATATATATGTATATATATATGGATGATTAAATGGTTAGATTCATTTTTTGATATATAGATTTGTATATGGATATATGAATTGTATATGTATGCATATGTGTATGTATATGTGTATATATATATATGGATGTATATATGTGTGTGTGTGTATGTATATATGTATATATATATATATATATGTATGTGTGTGTGTATGTATATATGTACGTACGTGCATGAATTGATTTTAAATGAAATATTGGGTCTTTCTAATGACATTTTAAATTTATTTTCTTAATTTGTAATGTCCTTCTTTTGTAATATTCTATAGTTTAAATTTTGTTTTCTCCTGAAGGGAGTTTAATTTCTAAATTGATAATTTAAATTTAAATATACCATTCTTTGACTATTAATAATAGTAATAATATTAGCTAAATTCTTTTAAAATGAAACACTTCCGAAATCACATAAAATTAAATTTTAACTGTGGAATTTAACCAAAATCTATATATATTTCAAATATTAAAATATAGATAAAGATTGTAAAATGTATATATAGTTTATGTACGAGGATAAATGAAAATTAATATTACCCTCAAAAACTATTAAATAATGAAACCTAATCTTTAATTTAGTTTACCAATATAATAAATAAATTACATTCATAAATTAATTTTAAATATTAAAATAGATGTTATTGTTATTTTTTTTTTTTTTTATTGTGAAATACAATTAGTCGGGTGAATAAACTATTAAAATTTTAAATATTTCTTTATGTCCTAGATAAATATGTTTATTACAATAATAGTTATATTTAGTCCCGAAACTATTTACTTAAAAAATTAAACATTTAAGTTAATAAAAATTTTTTCAGACATCGAATTTTCTATCAAACATTGTAAACTATCTTTTACATAATTTTGTTAAAACAAAATTATAACAACTCCATCTCTCTTTCCCCCTCCCCCTATCTCTCTCTTTACCATAAGACTCACTTGTATACATTTTCTACAATTCATTTCCGTTTTATTAACCATCTAAAGAGGTCAAGGTTCTGTCACTCCTCCTACTCCAATATAAAACATACTTAAGAGAGATATAAAATTAACCCCTCCCTATACTTTATATTGTCTGTTTAACTACCACTCTCAACCCCCTCTATTAAATTACAAAAATTACACTACCCACCAATTTCTAATCCCATTTTTCCTCTCAATTCGTTGTTGGAAGTTTTACCTGATGATCCTGAATCCTTAAAAAAGGATTTAGGTGAAATAAATTATCTTAATGGTACCTTAAAGTGGTTTGTTTTTCATTACATTATATATATATATATATATATATATATATATATATACATAACATTTATAATATATAACATTTGTAATATATAACATTTATAATATATAACATTTATAAGTTTGGTGAAGATGAATTAATTTTTTATTTAACTTTTCCTATATATATATATATATATATATATATATATGTGTGTGTGTGTGTGTGTGTGTGTCTGTGTGTGTGTTTGTGCACGCGTGTGCGTGTGTGTGTGTATGTACGTATGCATACCAGCAGTCATATTTAATATGCATTATTTTTTGATTATTTATTAGTGAAATGTTTTTGCTGTGATTTCAATTCCAATGGCTTCCAAGAAACAGATTTGAAACAATCTCCAACTGCAGAATGTCTACCAACCGCCCCATTCAGTCAGATGTGGCACAAGGCTGTATTCAATGTGGGGGTATCCGAGCCCGTTGGTTCGGCCAAAAATTCCCCGTAGACACCGTATAAATCGGGGTCGAGTAGCTGTTTCCCGAGACGAATGTCTGCCCTTCGTCTGGGGATCCTCTCTGCCCAGAAACTGAGAGTTTAACCAGCACAAGTTGAGACGAATCTCTAAATGCAGACCAACATACAGTATTTACTATTGTATTTATGTGAATGGGGACATACCCATTATCGTCCCCAGGTATGCTACAACATTATAACATGAAAGTGGTACAAGAAATCGTCTTGATGTACATTTATATATATATAACTTATAAACATTTAGTAAATTATTAAAATATTAGAATCAACTTTAAGGAAATCCTTATTATTCATCATTTTATAATGTTTGAATCGATTGACAATTATCCATTGTTTTGTCAACCATACCAATTACTTATGTAATAAATAGTGTAAATTTCCAAATATTTTTCTTCAATAACAAATGGAATGGCTTGTTGATTAAACATGCAGTCCCCTACATGTGTTATGGTATAGGAGATTCATGGGAGTTGTTTGGTTTCTCAATATCTGTTCAAGGTGTAAGTATTGATATTTCGAGGAGACTTCAGCTACTATGAGTGTAATGGCGCCCTTAGTTTGTTTATCATACCAAATTAAATCCCTGCGTAACGAAACCTTTTGAGCTGCAGTTTTATGTCGGCCAACGGAGATGTTAATCTGCGATGCGAGAAGGCGCGACCTCTTATCGACATAGGAGGTTTTGGCAAAGTGCCACGGATTTAAGAATTCGATGATGTTGGTAGAGGATTCGGGGGTTAGGGTAAGGGTTAGGGTCAATTTATCGTGCGTTCCATGCAAAACTCTTTCAAATTTTGTCACTTTATCAGTAATCAATTGCTGAAAATAATAAAAGGCGAACATATAAATACGTTCATGCACATGTATAGATAGATAGATAGATGGATAGATGTGAACAGACTGAAATAGATAGATAGATAGATAGATAGATAGATAGATAGATAGATAGATAGATAGATAGATAGATAGAGAGAAAGAGAGAGCGAGATGTATACATGGTTAGCTATAACGGTGATAGATAGATAGATAGATAGATAGATAGATAGATAGATAGATAGATGTGAACAGACTGAGATAGATAGATAGATAGATAGATAGATAGATAGATAGATGTGAACAGACTGAAATAGATAGATAGATAGATAGATAGATAGATAGATAGATAGATAGATAGATAGATAGATAGATAGATAGATAGATTTTGAAAAATGTGTTTTAGGAAATAGGAAAGAAATAAAAAAATAATGGGAAAATGAAAAAGAAGAAAAATGATAGAGAAGAAAAAAGAATTTGAGAAATGAAAAAGCAAAGAAAAAGAGCAAAAGTGAAAAATGAAATCGATGAAAAGAAGAAAAATAAAATATTAAAAAATAATAGGAAAAATGAAAAAGAAATAGAAAACAATGAAAAGGGAGAAAAAGGAATAAAGAGAAGCGAAAAAGAAAAGAAAAATGAGAAAGATAAAGAAAAGAAAAAGAATGATGGAAATGAAAAATGACAAAAGAAAGAAAACCAAAAAGATAAGAGAAATTAGTGAAACGAAAAGAAAGAGAAAAGAAAAAGAAATGAAGAAGAATAAAGAAAATGAAAAAAAATGAAGGAAATGAAGAAAGAAAAAAGAAAGAAAAACGAGAAAGAAAAGAAAAAGGAGGGAAATGAAAAGAGAATAGAAAAAATGAGAATATGAAAGAGAAGAAAAAAGAATTAAGTAAATGAAAGACAGAAAAGAAAGAAAAATGAGAAAGAAAAAGAAAGAAAAAACATAAAGGAAATGAAAAATAGAGAAAGAGAAGAATAATGAGAACGAAAAAGAACAGAAAAAAACGAGGGAATATAAAAAAGAAAATGAATAAAATAATTGAAAATGTATGGAAAATATTTTGAAGCTTCTGCAATATCAAAATTATGGCATGTTTAATGCAAGACAGAAAGCTTATCAACTTTTGTCGAATAACTGAATCGAATATATAAATAAGTTTGATAAAACAAACACTACCTAAAATATATATCGAAACTATAAATGAAAAGAATTTATATATTTATATCTATATCTAACAATATATATATATATATATATATATATATATATAAATTTATATATATATATATATATATATATATATATATATATATATATATATATATATATATATATATATATATATATATACTTATCTATGTCTATATATATATAATTAGAAAAGTGTCAGAGTGTGCTTCATATAGTTTATAAAGTAGATAAGTTGGTCAATAAAATAAAGTCAAACGAAAGAGTTTGTATATATATATATATATATATATATATACATATATATATATATATATATATATATATATATATATATATATGTATATATGTATGTATGTATGTATGTATATACAAATAAGACAACGAACAGATGAAGTACATTAATTTTTGAAATTTTCTTAAAAGTCATATAATCACAAGTTACCATCGCCTGGAGAACCACAAATTTGCCGAAACATAAAAGGTATTGTGTAGCGATTTCGACATGTTTTTGTTCTAATCTATTGAAATAAGTATAATAATACATGCGTGTATACATATATATATATATATATATATATATATATATATATATATATCATTTAAGCATTGATATCAATAATCTATGCAAAAACAACGAAATACAACTTCCCTAGCAAAAAAATATAAAGGAAAAGAGTATATATATATATATATATATATATATATATATATATATATATATATATATAAATAATGTCCCCGACCTGCAAATCGCATTTCATCCTTTTACTGAGGACTATGCATTATGTATTTTTTGTAGTTTATGCTTAGTCCCTTCTTCTCGCTCTCCTTTGCTACCTTCTCTAGGATGGTTTTGTAATTTCTTTTCCATGTCTGCTATCAGTACTGTGTCGTCTGCGTATCTTAGGTTGTTAAGATTGTGGCCGCCAATGTTGAATCCCGGTAGGGTTTCCAATTCTCTCAGAATTGCCTCGCTGTATTATTTTATTTAAAATTGTATGTTATTTGGGTTTATTTGATTTCTCGATCCTTTTCTTGCAATCGATCAGTAAAAAGATACCTCGTTTATTCTGCTAATATGACCTTCATTTATATTATTTGATCTGTTGTCCTCATCTTTATTGCCATTATCCCGCCTTTCTTCATGTCATTAGATTTTCGAACTACACTCTTCATTTTGGTTTCCAAGTTTGTGTTCACCACTGCAGTAGCCAGATATTGAACTCACAACTCTTTGCCCCAAGTTATTGGATGCAACCAACGCTTTTATACACTCTTGCTATGTCTCCTTGAGAACATCAGAGTATGAATTTTTACAAGAGCTCATATTGCAAATTTTGTTGTTAGAGCTTTTACATCGCACTCCGTATTACTGATTCCCATGTTTTATTCATTTGGCCGCCTTACGAGTTTAAGGGAGATAACTGAGACACCCGGAAGAGGTATGGCACGTAGAACGAAAACAATCTACGCCGGTGTACGAAATTAAGGGTTCAGTTCGAAATTTCAATGACCTGAAACGTCGTGGATATGGAATAAAGATGAGGATAACAGCCCAAACAATGCAAATAATGTAAATAATTACAATACCTCATCTCAGAAATATAGACAGATATAGAAGAAGGCCGGAGCATACAACGGCTGAAGCGTCGTGAATATAGCAATAAAGATGAGGATAACAGTCCAAACAATGCAAATAATGTAAATCATTACAATACCTCATCTCAGAAATATAGACAGATAATGAACGTCTCTGCACCCTACAATTGTGAAAGACATTACATCTCGATATTTGACAACAACGAATACTTCTTCGTCTCTAATTATTAAGACAATTTCGCACATTTCAGCAGATTATGGCTCTCCACAACTACCCTTAGTTTCTTTGCTGTTTTTCTGTCCCATTTGCCTTCAATATGTTCCGTTAATGTCCTATTTTTCAGGTTCTCTTACCCCATTACGTATTATGACCTTAAGTATGATTGTATCTGTTATATAAAGAGAGAGTATTTCAATACCTTTCCGCACGATAGTAACGAAGCTGTGGAGAGCCGGGGTCGGCTATGTCATTTTTATTTACTTTTAGTTATTCAATAGATTTCTCTGTTTTCTAGACAAAATTCTTTTTTTCATATTCACCAACTGCAAGTAGAATAAGATACGAAATAAATTAATAGTCTCTATTTAAATTTTGCTTCTCACTCTCTTTGTTCGTTAGTCCTTCGGTTCGATCACGGGATATTTACTCTCTGTTAATACCTCATAAATAATGGACTATTCTGTTTTGAACGCGTGGGAAGAGAGGGAAAGAACACTTGGTTTCAGTGAAAGAAAGAAAGAAAGAAAGAAAGAAAGAAAGAAAGAAAGAAAGAAAGAAAGAAAGAAAGAAAGAAAGAAAGAAAGAATGAAAGAAAGAAAGAAAGAAAGAAAGAAAGAAAGAAGTGTTCAATATCCCCTGTCAATACCTCATAAATAATGGACTATTCCGTTTTGAACGCGTCGGAAGAGAGAAAAAGAACACTTGGTTTCAGTGAAAGTAAGAAATAAAGAAAGAAAGAAAGAAAGAAAGAAAGAAAGAAAGAAAGAAAGAAAGAAAGCTTTTTAAACAGCTTATTCGCTCTTTGCCTATGTCCAACTTGCCTCCAGCATGTCCTTATGAGTATCAAATTCTCCAAGCTCTCTTTCCTGATTATGTCTAAAAAAAACTGTATTGTAAGCATAGAGATTTTTCTAAGCATGAAAGGAAGAAGCAGTTGAAATTTCTAGGTCACCTAATGAGGTAGGAGGGCTTCGAAAATCTGATACTCACAGGGTAAATAGAGTGAAAGAGGAACAGATGAAAGCAGTGTGTAATATACTTGATGAGCTTGAGCAAATGAATGGTAAAACATGGTCTGGGAGGAGTAAGAAAAAAACAAAACTTATTAAGAGGTACAAGTAAGAAGAAGATATTAAGGGCCATGATCGCCTACATCCTGAAGAGGCACAGTAAATAAAAGAAGATTCACAAACACAGTAGTAGCAGTAGTAATAGTCAGACAAAACTGAAGAAAACAGCTCAGCTATATAAATGATAGCTTAAAAGCGGCAGTGGGATTTAATCTCTTACAGATGCCCTCTGGCGATATCTCGCGGCGAAAACAGGAGGGAAATATGCAAAGGAATTAAAGATAAAACATTTTTTTTTATTATTCATTTTCGTGTACAGTGAAGAATAGTCGATAAATTAAGTCAGGTCAAGTCAGGTTAGAAAGAAAAAGTAACAAAAAAAACGAAAAATGAAGTTTATGCCCTTAGGAATGCGTTTCGTATGTCAGCTTTTGAAAGAACTGTCGAAATTGACCCTTTGAAATCAAATACAAAGCCCGATTCATTTTGTATCGATTCCGGGTGGATTTATAACTTCGAGCAACGCTGGGAGAAACAGGAATTTAAGTGTCAATTTCCTTGTTTTTTTTTTTATTCGAAATGAATAGATTGAAAATAATTTTAGAATGTAATTATGATCAGGAAACGGAATTGATCTTGCCCTGCTTCCTTCCTCTAACACTGGAGATTTCTTTTTCATCGCTTAATTTTGGAATGCAAAATGTTGCAACCCTCTTGAAAACGAAAAGAAACAAGAAAATCATCCGATTTGTTAAAGTTCCTCGTTATTTTCTTTCATTTATATATCCATGCCGTAAAATGTGTGTGTATTTTTTATATTAATATGTAGTAATTCTTGGTGGGGGATCAGTTTATTACATTAAAATAATAGAAAACCAATCCCCCACTTTATGTCCATTAGAATCTTCCTACTCGTTGACCCATGCCATGAAGATGATGCCATATTTTGTTAAGTCTTTACTATTATTAGCTTTTCACATGTGAACCTTTCAATATATTTTTTCAATGATTATATTAATATGTAGTAATACATAGGGGGATCAGTTTATTACATTAAAATAATAGAAAATCGATCCCCCTCTTTTGCCCATTAGAATCTTATCTTCATACTCGTTGACCCATGCCATGAAGATGATACCATATTTTGTTAAGTCTTTACTATTATTAGCTTTTCACGTGTGAACCTTTCAATATATTTTTACAATTATTATATTCATGTGTAGTAATTCTTGGCGGAGGGGGATTAGTTTATTACTTTAAAATAATAGAAAATCGATCCCCCACTTTATGTCCATTATATTGTTATCCTGATACTCGTTGACTCATGCAATCAATATGATGCCATATTTTGTTATGCCCTTAGCATTATTATTTGGTTTTAACATGTGAGTTTTTAAATATATTTTTTAAAAGTCTGTCTATATTTCTGAGATGAGGTATTATGTACAGTATTTACATTAGTCAGACTATTGTCCTCATCTTTGTCGCCATATTTGTCACAACGTTTCGGCCGTTGTACGCTCCGGCCTTCTTCAGGTGGTTGGAATTTCGAACTGAACCCTTTATTTCGATCATCGGGGTAGACTGTTCTAGTTCCACGTGCCATGTTTGATGGATGTCAGTTATCAGTTATCTCCTGTTATTAGGTTGCTGCAAAAATAATGACGTAATAATGTCGTTTTTTGACGTATTTTTTAACGTCAAAAACGACATTATTACGTCATTATTTTTGCACCAACCTAATAATTTCCCTCTGAAAGTTCTCCACTGCCTATTATTTAAATTACCATTGTTTTACTCCGGACTTTTCACTTTCTGACTTCGAAGTTATTATTAAATAATCTGCCATTGTCATAAAGGTGATGACTGAATAAAGAACAAGTTATTAACAAAATGGACTCAGATTCCAGGGCCTATAATACAGCAAAATGCTTTAGAACGTTCGCAGAATCCACGTGAAAGCAAACCAAAAATAATATTAGAGAGATCAGACTAAAATGCACAGAAGAAAAATAGCTCTATTTTAATTTTTATACATCAATAAGACAGCTTTCATTCATATCCAGTAACAAGATCTTGGCCATTCAATGTCGAAGATATGTTGCTGGCTTTTCAAGTATTTATTTTTTTTTAAATCTATCCGCAGTTCATCATAATTTTCCGTATTATTTCCTCTTGAGTAGTTTTAATCGGAAGCAGACGACATACCGATGAGTAAATAATGAAAAAAATATTGCCACTAAAAACTTTCAAATCACGACATTTTATTTTTCCGAGCCTTGCAAATATTTCCTTCCATTATTTTCGGTGAAACACATATTCTTTACAATTAGCTTATCGTATTTCATTTTACCATGAATATATATATATATATATATATATATATATATATATATATATATATATATATATATAGATAGATAGATAGATAGATAGATAAATAGATAGATAGATAATATTAGTGCTTAATTTACACATATGTATAAATATATCTAAAATATATAAATATATATACATATATACACACACACATATATATATATATATATATATATGTGTGTGTGTGTGTGTGTGTGTGTGTGTGTGTCTGTGTGTGTGTGTGTGTGTGTGTGTAAATTTGCAAGAGGATAGAATCCAGGTAGAACTCAATGTCCAGGACAGAGTAAGATTATAATAAAAAGGCTTAAACACTAATAATCCATGGTTATAATTTATTACATTGGAATTGGAATTACAATCCAATTCATCAGACCTACAAGTTCAAAAAGAAATCAGAAAAAATAACTCCGAGAATAAAAGAAAAAAAAATTTAGTGAGTGTATGTATGAATGAGAGTGGGGGATAAATGTGAGAGGTAAATGAAAGCTCTAGGGAGGGGTAACAGACGAGAAAGAACAGGAAGGCCTAAAAGTGAAGGTGGGGATTAAAATTTAACGGAGAAAAGTTTTAAAGAGATGTTAAAAGATGATTTAAATGAGTGGGATACAGATAAATATGAGTTATTCTCCGATGCATTATTCATTACTGAATCGCTGACCTAAATTAAATTAAAAACCGACACCGGAAATGGTCATATACATTTGTGGTGACACTACGCACAATAAAAGGCGATATAATCTAAACTTAAAAATCAGAAGATGAGAGAGAGAGAGAGAGAAAAGAAAAAAAATATATTAATGCATGTTTCATTAAATAATATAGACAATGTTTGATAAGCTTAATAACATTATCATTGAACGACGAAAGGAAATCACCATATTGATACATGTTTAGATCAAATTTCAGTGATAATAGTATTAAGCTCATCAGACAATATGAAAGGAACTTTCTTAAAATAAATAGACAAATCTTCTATATTACTTAATGAAGTATGCATTAATGAAAAATTGCTGTCTAAATATACACAATACATACATATATATATATATGAATAAAAACAGACAAAAAGATTCATTTTGCTGCACGTGTTTATATACTGAAGTAATGGTATCCTTGTTTTGTCAGGGCTTTTAAATTTGGGAACGTTGATGAATTTTGTTCAGCTGGTTGAAAAGTCAGTCAAATCCTGTGGAAGACACGAAGTGTCGTAATTCTGGCGAAAAGGAGACTCAGCGAGTAATATTCAATCATTTTTTTTTTTCAAATTAACATCCTTTAAATTATGCTCCGATTGTTATGGTTTTATAAGGACGTATGTGCAGTAGATTTTCAAAAACATGAATTAATGGATCTAACCGATTTCATTTGATTTTTCAACATATTTGTATGTTAGCTTGGGAATACAGCGAAACAATCTGTGGATGACAATATATATGCTCCTGAAAAAATTATTTCGGTTGAGCTTTCAGGGGAAGAAGTGTGAATCTGTAAACAGTGACTATTACTGCTACTAATGCAATACTCTTCAATAAAACGAATTGATTCCCTCAGATACTGGCATGTTTATCTAAAAATAAACAGGCTTAAATTTACATTCATCTCTGCCGTGTTGTAAATAGTTTTCTTTACATATTGTAAATGCTCATTGGGGCTAGTTTTAAAATTGTTGTCCCCTCCACCTATAAAATGAATTGTACATATGGGGACTAGTTAGGATTTTCATAGAGACAATGAGGTATTATGGCGAATGCAGTAAGAAACATGTACCAAGTAAATAAAATAAATGGAAATAAAATGAAACTTATACTCAGAAAAAGATAGCGAAAATTATTTGGACACATAACGAGAAAAGAATACTTAGAGAATTTAACACTCCCAGGACATATCAATAGTATAGAGTGACCAGAAATAGCATTTAGAAGGGATGGCGTAAAGTTAGGGAATGATGGCAGACAAAGAAGAATGCATAGCCCAATTAGTTTCATATCAAAGAATTGGTCATCAAAATATTATTACTAATATTAGTTGGAAAACAGTCTATATTCCTGCGATAAAGGATTGTAAACGTCGTGAATATGACAACAAAGACGAGGACAACAGTCCGAACAATGTAAATAGTGTAAATAATTACATTACCTCATTTCAGAAATATAGACAGATATAGAAGAAGGCCGGAGCATACAACGGTCTAAAGGTCGTGAATATGGCAACGAAGATGAGGACGACAGTCAGAACAATGTAAATAGTGGATATAATTAAGTGCAAATTTTTCAATATTTTCTAAAATTATAATAATCATGTCCGCTAATTTACTTTTCATTATTTAGAATGAAGACTGATATTTCATCAATGCTTCTAAAGTTAGCTTTTCAGTTTCCCCGTGGAGATATTTATTTGACCCCACTTGGGGATTTTTGCCTAGATTTCGTTCTTTGCTTTATGAATAAAAGTCGTTACAATTTTAACGGCAGCCACGGAAGCTACGTAATTAATAGGTTGATCCATATACAAGGACGCTTTCTGGATTTATTCCAACAGAAACTATTAAGACATTTTAAAGCAGTCAGTTTGGTCTCTGACTCTCACCACTTGAGTGATGTCCGTGCATAGTGTAATTGAGATAATTGCAGTTATGGAGGGAGCCTAATGTACAAATTGATCATGAAGTTTTAAATTTTTCTCGAGTTCCATAATAACGCTGAATATGTTTAGAACTCAAGTACTTTGTGTACGTTTAACAAATCTCTTTTCTGCAAGATTTCAGAAATTTCACTAGTAGAAGATCTGTAAATACCGCCTAAATTCATGGCGCTTTCTCGAGGTGAATTATTGTAATAGTCAAGTCGATCCTCCTTGGGGGACCTGGGTATAACGATAAACTACATCGGGTAAAAAGACCTCTAATCGAGGGGAATGGAGGTTTTGAAGAACGTGGGACCAGTTCTTAATAGCTGTTCTTCCTAGTTCTACCCTGACATAGGGTGATGAGAACTGTTAGTGTCACAATTATAAGAAGGCGTAGTATATTGCTGTTGGGCACAAATAAAGCGACGAACACTTACATAAAAAAATATTTTAAGACATTTTTTTATGTTTACACGTTATTTTTATAGATAGAAATATTTAAGTAAATGCTCTGCTTATAAAAAACCGTATTAATGACGTTTACCGGTCTGATTGGCTGATAAATTTTCATAGAAAATATGCGTCCTCCGACAGAAATCGAACCTGTATCCTAGACGGAACCGTCATATAGATTGACGTGCTTTTACCGATTTAGCCACAGAGGAACGTTTCGGTTAGCAAAGTCGATTTTACTGTTTTTAAACTACTATTCTCCATGATATTCTCTCGTACATTCATATCTGCTCAATGCGTATCCAAATGTAAACAAATGACGTCACACATTATGAAATGGACAAAGACCGACAATTATTAAAGACATTTTTATGTTTATACGTTCGTTTTTATGTTGTTAATACTGTTTATTATAAAGAGAGCATTTACTTAAATATTTGTATCTATAAAAAAAAAACGTCTTAAAATAATTGTCGGACTTTGTCCATTTCCTGATATATAAAAATATATGAATATGTCTATTGATCGAGTTGAGGCGAATGGGTACATTACTCATTTTAGAAATGAAACGCTAAACTAAAAACATATTGTTCAATTACTTGGTTTGCATAAAAATTATTCTCATTAACATTATTAAGGATATCCTGACCTATTATGTTGCATTTACTTTCGCAATAAAACCATTAAGAAAGACATGGACCTATCTCTCGATATGCTATTGGTTAAATAGCAGGATAGACTGGGCCTTGATGGACCGGCATTATAGGATGAGGACTATTTTGAGTGCTAAATTGTGATTAAGACAACAGTCAGTATTACCCAAGATTCAAGGCAATTCGTAGATTCACGACCACCTACATGATAAAGGAACGTGGTATTTTAAAAATGTATATATATATATATATATAAATCTGGAATTCATATGATATATAAATATAAGTATTTAGTAATAAATATACCGACTGGAACTAATACTGTCAAGCACAAAGAAAATTATATATATATATATATATATATATATATATATATATATATATATATATATATATTAGGTTAGTGCAAAAATAATGACGTAATAATGTCGTTTTTCACGTATTTTTAACGTCACAAAACGACATTATTACGTCATTATTTTTGCACTGACCTAATATATATATATATATATGTGTGCATGCAAATATTTAGAAAATAGGAATATAGAATATATATATATATATATATATATATATATATGCATGCAAATATATGGAAAATAGGAATATAGAATATATATATATATATATATATATATATATATATATGCATGCAAATATATAGAAAATAGGAAGAGAGAGAGAGAGAGAGAGAAAGAGATAAGCATAAGCAGGTTCCAAAAGAGCATGCCTAAGATTGTACATTGGAAAAAGTGCTCAACGCTATCAAAAAATGGCAAAGCTTTAACATTTACACACACACACACAGGCACACACATATAGACACACACTCATAGACACACACACATACACACACACACACACACACACACACACACATATATATATATATATATATATATATATATATGTATATATATATATATATATAAAGATGACATTAGTGATCAGTATGGATATTTTCAAATTCAATATATGTTTTTGTATATATGTGCTGTGGGCTTATATGTTAAATTATATATATATATATATATATATATATATATATATATATATATATATATATATATATACACACACACACACACACACACACATATATATATATATATATATATATATATATATATATATATATATATATATATATATATATATATATATATATATATAAAAGAAAAACAGACAACTTTATGGTACCATTATAATAATTTATTTCACCAGAGCCCTTTTAAAGGCACGTCAGCGTAAATGACGGTTCCGTATAGGATGCAGGTTCGAATCCTGTCAAAGGACGAATATTGTCTATGAAAATTTCTCCGACATTCAGGCCGGTAAATGTTATTTAATACTGTTTATTATAAACAGGGTATTTACTTAAATACTTGTATCTATAAAAAGAACGTTAAACATAAAAATGACTTTAATAATTATATATATATATATATATATATATATATGTATGTATGTATCTCACTCATTTAAACCGTTATTTAACTCCTCTCTTTAAAACTTCTCTCTGTTAAATTTTAATCCACTCCTTCATCTTTAAGCCTTGCCTGTTCTTCTTTCTTCTGTTACACCTCTCTCTAGAGCTTTCATACATTTCCCTCTCACCATAGTTTCTCACTCCCACACATGCACTATGACTAAAATTTTGTTATATTTTCCGATTTCTTTTTGAATTTGTAGGTCTGATGATTTGGATCGTGATTACGATTCCAATGTAATAAATTATAACCATAGAATATTAGTGTTTGAGCCTTTTATATTATATATATATATATTGGGATAGAGATGTCTTTTAATTTCCGAACACGGTCAATATGGTATGGCCATCTTCAAAATTGATATTATTGAGCGTTATCTTCTTTTTTATTATTAAATCGTCTCTTATTTGAACTTGGATTTTTTTTGGGGGGTGCATTTAGATGAGTCTATTATGGTCGCATTTTCCACAAGTATGTAGGTCTCTGGATGTGTTTAAATGAGTCCTACGGAGCTATGATCCGTAAGAAATAAAATAGTCTTCCTGATAGGTATCTAATTGTATGTCCAATGCAATTACTGTTTATGAATATATGTTCTCCTGGAACACGGTTCCGTAAGGAACATGTAAATTCATAAAATATGTTGATCCTCTGTAGTTTGGTTCTTGCTGGTGAGTTATTGTTGATTTTGAGGTTGTTTTTTATACCCGGAAAAAAAATTATAATAGATAATTAACTTAATATTCTTGTTCTGGTAGACTAGGGTTATATTTTTTATTGATGTTTCTCAGCGCAAATTCGTTCTGCTTATAATTAACCTGATATAATTGTTTTTTGTCTGTATGTTCAGTTTTATTTTTTTTCTTGCTTTAGAAAGAAATAATCTTATTTCATTAGTTATAAGATAAGTCGGAGAATCACTTATCAACCAATGTTTGTTTCGTATTACGGATAGCGAACGAAAGGATGAATTCTCGCGTTGTCTTGTGAGGAAATTTTTTATGACACCTTTTTTGTATCTCAGACGAAATTCACTCATAGATATCAATTATTTCTCGATAATATCAATTGCTATCCTTGTCTTGTTGTTAACGTTTCGGGTACGCAACTAAAGCTAGAAGCATTAGAATCGGTTCTTACTAATTTCGCAGTTTAATAAAATAAACTAAAGACGCACATAGCGATTAAAAAAATAAAAGAACAAATAAAAGAAGAAAAAAACATTTATCTTAATAATAAATAATGTCGAATAAAAAAATAACCTTTCCAAAAAATACTGCTGTTTTTTTTTTGTTTTTGTTTTGTTTTTGTTTTTTGTTTTTTTGTAGTACAAAACGAAAAAATCTCCTGAGCCGACCAAGCATAGAAAGGAATACAATGTGGGAACCAGTAATAAAGAGTGCCAAAGAAAAGTGATAATAACAAAAAAAATTGCAATATGAGCTCTGGTAAAAACATGGAATGATGAGAGCAAAAATTTCAATATGAACACTGGTAAAAATGATTACTGAAGACATTAGTTTTATGATACCCAGAAATTCATACACATGTCCTCAAGGACACATGGCACAGTAGATAAAGGCGTCAGTTAGATCCAGTGACAGGACCCAAAGATTGTGATTTCAATACCCGGTTAAGGCAGTGGAGAACATGGAGAGGGGAACTAACAGGAGATAACTGATAACTGACATCCATTAAACATGGCACGTGGAACTAGAACTGTCTAAAGGGTTCAGTTCGACATTCCAACCACCTGAAGAAGGCCGGAGCGTACAAAATAAAAGTGCGCCCCCTGATAGAAAAAAAAAGTTGTTCAGTTTCGAATCCTGCCGAAGGTATATTTTATCTTTAGTCGGACTCCTCAATCGAGGCCGTTTTTTATTAGTTTCACTGTTTAATAAAATAAAGATATGGATAGCAATTGTACCAATAACATAAAGATATGCATAGCAATGTGTACCAACTAAAAATAACAATAATATTTGAGCAGCAACCCTTCAAAGTTTCAATAAAGACGATGGTACTGTGATTAAGATTTTATTCGATTTTATTTTGTACGTACAAGTGTTAGATAAAGTCTGTAAAACTCTGAATTAAATTTAAATTATATTGGACATACCACGACATGCCTATCGAGACGACTCACGTTACTTTTGATCATACGACTCATTTAAATACACAAAATCCAAACTCCATCAGCAACATATTCGGGGAAAATACAACGATATTAGCCTCATCCAAATGTCAAAAACAAACGGATAAAAATGACGGAAGCATTAATAATTAAAAAGAAAGAAAACGCACAACACTCAATAACATCAAGTATGAACACGGCTACAATGTTCTGGCCGTGTTTGGAAAATGAAAAATAACTTTCCCATCACTATAGGTACACATATATAAAAAATCTACATATTCAGTTTATAAAAACTAACAGAATAACCGAAAGCACTTGGATATATAAAATATTCAAACAGTTTTTACCCACTTTAGAACCAGAAAGAAAACACTTATACGAAGACAAGAAAAATTTAATAAAAAACTTAATGACATTACCTTATCAGTCATCTTCAATATATATATATATATATATATATATATATATATAAAGTCGTCTTTAATATATATATATATATATATATATATATATATAAAGTCGTCTTTAATATATATATATATATATATATATATATATATATATATATATATAAAGTCGTCTTTAATATATATATATATATATATATATATATATATATATATATATATATATATATATAATCGTGCGCATAAACACATACATACAGGTGTACGCATTTTAGCTCACACCAACACTATGAGCAATTCCAGGCTTGGCGCAGATACATATCCGTGCGTTCGACCATACATACATACGCAGTTGTAATTATATATATATATATATATATATATATATATATATATATATATATATATATATATATATATATGCGTGTGTGTGTGCATGTGAGTGTTCATATTTCCAGTTGCTCACGTTTTCTGTATGAGTTAAAAAAGCGTAAAACACAATTTATTTTATTTGTTTGTCAAAACTTATGTCCCCGCTCCGTTTTCATGATTTTTAATTTACTCTCCAACCCTCTCCATGCATAATAAAAAAAAAACTAATAAAAGAAAATAAAAAATAACCGACCATTGCTCAAAACTGCAAAAATATTTCGCTTTATTTCCAAATTACTACTTTTAAATTACATTTTCTTTCGCAATGCAAAACCGTGACAGTTTATTTTTGGTCGGCCGGCTTGCTGTGCACAGAAATAATCCCAGGTGATAAAAATTACTTCCAGTTTTTTGTACTCGATTTTAAAAAGAATATAATAATAATAATGATAATAATAATAATAATAATAATAATAATAATGTTGTTGTTCTGCTTGTTCAAAATAACTTAACAGTGATAGTGAAAAAGATGCTGAAAGACGTTCAAGTCGTATCCCCAAGGTTCACTTAAATTCGAAACTTGTTCCTAAGAATAAGAATGGATTCTGTTTCTTTTTCAAATATAATAAAATTGTATATATGAATAAATTCCATGAAAGATTTACTACATTTAGAATCCTGTTTTTTGATAGTGAGCGACACTGAAATGTACTTTCTACCTATGAATATTAACAAGTATCAATTCATTTTACATATAATCTCCTAAATGTAATTATTTTAACCTGACGTCTGGTTCAGACTCCTCCCCAATCTTTTGAATAGGAGTAGACGTTTATCCCTTGTTTCCTGTTTCGGATTGGGTTTCTGGTTCCTTCTAAAGTCTACTTCAATTCTATACTTCTAATGTCTCCACCTAAACTGTAAAATGTTATTTATTTATTTTCTTTCTTCATTAGGAGTAGATAGGGTTTTTGAATAGGAGTAGAGGTTTATCCCTTGTTTCCTGTATAGGATTGGGTTTCCGGTCGCTTCTAAATTCTACTTCAATCTATACTTCTAACGACTCTACCTAAACTATGAAATGTTATCTATTTATTTTCTTCCTTCAGTAGGAGTAGATGGTTTTTTTGAATAAAAGTAGAGGTTTATCCCTTGTTTCCTGCTTAGAATTGGGTTTCCTGTTCCTTCTAAATTCTACTTCAAAGCTATACGTCTAACGTCTCCGCCTAACCTCTGAAATGTTATTTATTTATTTTCTTCCTTCAGTAGTAGTATATATGTTTTTTAAATAAGTTTAGAGGTTTATCCATTGTTTCCTGTTTAGGATTGGGTTTCCGGTTCCTTCTAAATTCTACTTCAACTCTATACTTCTAACGTCTCAGCCTAAACTCTCAAATGATATTTATTTATTTTCTTCCTTCAGTAGAAGTAGATAGGTTTTTTGAATAAAAGTAGAGGTCTATCCCTTGTTTCCTGTTTAGGATTGGGTTTCCGGTTCCTTGTAATGTCTACTTCAAGTCTCTACTTCTAACGTCTCCCTCTAAACTCTGAAATGTTATTTATTTATTTTCTTCCTTCAGTAGGAGTACATAGGTTTTTTCACTGAGAGTATAGGTTTATCTTTTGTTTCCTGTTTAGTATTGAGTTTCCGTTTCCTTCTAAATTCTACTTCAAATCTATACTTCTAGCGTCTCCCTGTAAACTATAAAATGTTTTTTTATTTATTTTCTTCCTTCAGTAGGAGTAGATAGGTTTTTTGAATGAGAGTAGAGGTTAATCCTTGTTTCCTGTTTAGGATTGGGTTTCCGGTTTCTTGTAAAGTCTACTTTAAATCTATACTTCTAACGTCTCCCTCTAATCTATGAAATGTTATTTTTATATTTTCTTCCTTCAGTAGGAGTAGATCATTTTTTGGAATAAGAGTAGAGTTTTATCCCTTGTTTCCTGTTTAGGATTGTGTTTCCGGTTCCTTCTAAACTCTATTCAACTCTATACTTCTAACGTCTCCCTCTAAACTATGAAATGTTATTTATTTATTTTCTTCCTACAGTAGGAGTAGATATGTTTTTTCAATAAGTGTAGAGGTTTAACCCTTGTTTTATGTTTAGGATTGGGTTTCCGTTTCCTTCTAAATTCTACTTCAAATCTGTACTTCTAACGTCTCCGCCTAAACTTTGAAATGTTATTTATTTATTTTCTTCCTTCAGTAGGAGTAGATAGGTTTTTTGTATATGAGTAGAGGTTTATCCCTTCTTTCCTGTTTAGTATTGGGTCTCCGGTTCCTTCTGAATTCTACTTCAAATCTATACTTCTAACGTCTCCCTCTAATCTATGAAATGTTATTTACATATTTTCTTCCTTCAGTAGGAGTAGATAGGTTTTTTGAATGAGAGTAGAGGTTTATCCCTGGTTTCCGGTTTAGGATTCGGTTTCCGGTTCCTTGTAAAGTCTAATTCAACTATACTTCTAACGTCTGCCTCTAAATTATGAAATATTATTTATTTATTTTCATCCTTCAGTAGGAGTAGATAGGTTTTTGGAATAAGAGTAGAGGTTTATCCCTTGATTCATGTTTAGGATTCGGTTTCCGGTTCCTTGTAAAGTCTACTTTAAATCTGTACTTCTAACGTCTGCCTCTAATCTATGAAATGTTATTTTTATATTTTCTTCCTTCTGTAGGAGTAGATAAGTTTTTAAAATAAAAGTAGAGTTTTATCCCTTGTTTCCTGTTTAGGATTGTGTTTCCGGTTCCTTCTAAACTCTATTCAACTCTATACTTCTAAAGTCTCCCTCTAAACTATGAAATGTTATTTATTTATTTTCTTCCTTCAGTAGGAGTAGATAGATTGTTTTTAATAAGAGTAGAGGTTTATCCCTTGTTTCTTGTTTAGGATTAGGTTTCCGGCTCCTTCTAAATTCTACTTCAACGCTATACTTCTAACGTCTCTACCTAACTCTGAAATGTTATTTATTTATTTTCTTCCTTCAGTAGTAGTAGATAGATTTTTTGAATAGGAGTAGAGGTTTATCCCTTGTTTCCTGTTTAGGATTGGGTTTCCGGTTCCTTCTAAAGTCTACTTCAACTCTCTACTTCTAATGTATCCGCCTAAACTCTGAAATGTTATTTATTTATTTTCTTCCTTCAGTAGGAGTAGATAGGTTTTATGAATAGGAGTAGAGTTTTATCCCTTGTTTTCTTTTTAGAATTGGGTTTCCCGTACCTTCTAAAGTCTAATTCAGCTCGATATTTCTAACGTCTCCACCTAAACTCTGAAATGTTATTTATATATTTTCTTACTTTAGTAGGAGTAGAGAGGCTTATTTTTATTCGGAGTACTGGTTTATCCTTTGTTACCAGTTTAGGATTGGTTTTCCGGTTCCTTCTAAAATCTACTTCAACGCTATACTTCTGACGTCTCCACCCCAACTCTGAAATGTTATTTATTTATTTTCTCCCTTCATTCGGAATAGATAGGTTTTTTTAAATGATTAGAGGTTTTTCCCTTGTTTCCTTTTTAGGTTTGGGTTTCCGGTTCCTTCTAAAGTCTACTTCAACTCGATACTTCTTACGTCTCCACCTCATCTCTGAAATGTTATTTATTTATTTTCTTCCTTCAGTAGGAGTAGAGAGGTTTTTTCAATAAGAGTATAGTTTTATCCCTTGTCTTCTGTTTAGGATTGTGTTTCCTGTTCCTTCTAAAATCTACTTCAACTCTATACTTCTAACGTCTCCGCCTAAAATCTGAAATGTTATTTATTTATTTTCTTCCTTCAGTAGGAGTAGATAGGTTTTTTGAATAGGAGTAGAGGTTTAAACCTTGTTTCCTGTTTCGGATTGGGTTTCCGGTTCCTTCTAAATTCTACTTCAAAACTATACTTCTAACGTCTCCCTCTAAACTCTGAAATGTTATTTATTTATTTTCTTCCTTCACTAGGAGTAGATAGGTTTCTGTAATCAAGAATAGAGGTTTATCCCTTGTTTCCTGTTTGGGATTGGGTTTCCGGTTCCTTCTAAAGTCTACTTCAACTCTATACTTCTAATGTGTCCGCCTAAACTCTGAAATGTTATTTTTTTTTCCTTCAGTAGGAGTAGATAGGTTTTTTGAATAGGAGTAGAGGTTTACCCCTTGTTTCCTGTTTAGGATTGGGTTTCCGCTTCCTTCTAAATTCTACTTCAACTCTATACTTCTAACGTCTCTACCTAAACTATGAAATTTTATTTATTTATTTTCTTCCTTCAGTAGGAATAGATAGGTTTTTTGAATCGGAGTAGTGATTTATCCCTTGTTTCCTGTTTAAGATTGGGTTTCCGGTTCCTTCTAAACTCTGCTTCCGCACGACATTTCTAACAAGCCCACCTGAACTCTGAATTTTTATTTAGTATTTATTTATGCAATTTTTCTCAACAGGTTTTGACAGGTTAGTCTATCGCCCGGTTCATGCTTCTCCCCGATCCTATGAAATAGAGGAGTATTTTATAACTTCTTTCACATGTAAGACTTAGAAAAATCTGAAAAACTGTAAACGACGCATTTCACCGATATCTGTTGTTCTCGTTTTCTTTGGTTTGACAGATTCTCTAATAAGATTTTTCGAATGTCTAGGCCGGTAGACGAAAAGAGATAAATATACTGTTTAATAAATAAACCGAACGTCAACTCAAATAGGCTTGGATGGCAAATAGTCTAGGAGAAGGACGACTCTGAATTCAAACCCTGCGGAGGGTCGTTTAGGGACCTTGTCATCACGTCTCTGTATACACCCTTTCAAAAAGTGTGGTTGGTTCTGCACAAAGCCTTCACCACTATAATCAAATCATATGTGCTTGTGCCTGGGCTGTCGCTTCCTAGGAACTAAGTTGCTTGACCCTTGTACGTAAAATACGACGGCAGATTTATTGTGGATGTGAAAAATTATTAAACCATAGGCAGGAGTTAACGGTTTTTTGCCGACATCAACAAATTTTCGCATTAAATAATTAGCATGAAAAAAATTCCATAGTTTAATAAAAGTCTTAAAAGCTTAGCGAAATCATTAAATAGAAAAAAAACCTTTCAGTAGTCGTAAAAAAAACAAATTGAAATTCAGTGCAGTCCGGTTTGTATATAAAACACCCATTTGAATAAACAAATAAATAAATAAATAATCAAATAGACAATAATAAAACACAATCCTCCCGACACATGAGTTGTAGGCGCGCCATAAAAATACCCCTCACTGGGAACTAACTAGAGGATGACCGCCAACATTAGCCTTGAAATAGATACCCTACCCAACCTGAGCAAAACCTCACAGAAGATAATGAATCTATAGATAAGAATTAACTCTCTGACCACTTAACGAAGAAAACTAGCCTAGCCACTCCCACAATAACGAATGTTATAACGGACCATGCCAAAAAACACACGTAGACAAAGATAGCTTATTCCTAAAATTTCGCTTGAAGATGAAACGGGACTAAACACCTAAATGCAACTTAATTTTAATAATTATTTGGATGGTTTCGGCTCTCGTTTTTGAAACATGAGAACTCTTATGTAGCGAAGGAATCATATTTTTAAACAAAAAATATTATAATATATATATATATATATATATATATATATATATATATATTTGTGTGTCAGTGTGTGGTTGTGTATGAATTATATATATATATATATATATATATGGAGAGAGGGAGAAGATAACGAGGGTAAGGAATAGAATAAGAGATAGGTAGTAAAATGAAATGGCTCTAATAGCAAATATTTACTCGGTAAGTCATACAAAACAAATAAAATACTTAAAATAAACCAACCAACCAACAGGTCAACAAAAACAAAAAAAAAGAAAACGGTTGAAAAAATTCTGAATACCAAGGGAGAGAACTGCGTCAGAAAATTGCCTGCTTCTCCGATTTCAAATTAATTGCAGATAAATGAAACCGAACGAAGGAAATTAGCATAACTTTCGGAGCAAAAAAAGAAACCGCAGAGGGCCAATATTTTCAACTGTAAACACTATATAAATCATATTCTGTTTATACGTTACTTTCTATACAATTTATATAAGTAATAATATTGCTAATTCTTCCTCTGGTTTTATCAAGAATTTCTAAATATAAATCCGGACAAAATGTGGAATTATGGGTTAACTAACATCAAATGGGTAAAATATTATAATAATCATATATCAGCCAATCAACAGACACCAACCTTTAATATTTAGACAATTCTGTGAAATCTATACTGTGGGCCGAAACTTTACTTACACAAATAATTTTCAGAATAGTTTATAGCGTTCTTAAATATAAAACCTTTTGAAAACGTTTAACAAAAATAATGTTAGTAACATTGATAAATCTTAATTCCAAGATAGCAATATTTTACAGGGTGTCCATTAAGTTCGTGTGCACTTTAAAAAATTATTTGTATTTGCGATAGAAATAATTTCTAAAAAGAACTAAAAAGAAGTACATCTATACTTTTTAAAGGTTTTATTAAAATTTTATTTAAGTTTCCACATGTTCTCCATCATTAAAAATACAAAGGGTGATACGATTTTGCAGTTGACGGAAAACATTTGCCAACTGATTTACAGTAATGCCTGAAATTACATTAGTTATTTTAGCTGTACTTAAAACTAGGTACATTAAACTCTATAACATTTTTAACAGATTTTTTTTATCGCAAATACAAATAAAGTTATACATTTTTTAAAGTGCACACGAACCTTATGGACATCCTGTATTAAACAGATACATATCCGACAAAGTTAATTTTGAAAAAAATAAATGCAACTGCTGAAAAAATATGATCTGTGCCTTAAGCGGCCAATGTATGACTGATAAAATTGTATACCGATCTCGCATACATTCCGGTGACGATGTCAACTTTTATTTTGGTTCCACTGAAGATCCTTGGAAATTTCGTTTCTACCATCATCGAATGGCTTTAAGCAATAAAATATACATAAGAAGCACTGCTCTCTCAAAACATTCCTGGCAGTTAAAGAAAAGTGGCTATACATTCATTAATACGTGGGATATTATCGCTAAAAACAAATCTTACACTCGGAAAGGCGATAGATGTAATTAATGCCTTGTTAAAGATTAGTTATTTTAAAACATTTAAATAACCCTAGCTTATTAAACAAGAGGAATGAATTGATCGTTAGATGTAGGCATAAAAATAAATAGCTGCGGAAATACGTTGATCCAGATTAATTTGTAATATAAATTATGTTTTTTTTAAAAAAAAAAAAAGAACCAGTAATCTCCCTTTATGCTTAATACAAACAATTAATAATCACAGGTCTAATGTATATATATATATATATTTATATATATATATATATATATATATATAAATCCCGGTTATTTTAGATGCCAAATACATTTTAATAATAAACTGTAATCCTCGTATAATATTTGACTGATATCTTTATTAAAATTTAAATTGCATAACGCTCATATAGAATATTTATAGGCGACAGTCTATTTCAAGCTTAAATGGTATTGATGGACTGACGACTGGGTATAAGCAGAAAAACATTGTCGCCTATAGGTGTCGACTTCAATGTCCACTTTTGTATTTACATACGCTCTATCCCTGATACTGAGTACGTTAACCCATAAATATAGCATACTATAAAACTATATTTTATCACACACACACACACACACACATATATATATATATATATATATATATATATATATATATATATATATATATGCGTGTGTGTGTTCATATTTCCAGTTGCTCACGTTTTTTGTAGGAGTTAAAAAACCGTAAAACACAATTTATTTCATTTGTTTGCCAAAATTTATGTCCCCGCTCCGTTTTCATGATTTTTAATTTACTCTCCAACCCTTCGACGCATAATAAAATAAAATTAATAAAATAAAATAAAAAATAACCGGTCATTGCTCAAAACTGCAAAAATATTTGCTTTATTTCCAAATATATATATATATATATATATATATATATATATATATATATATATATATATATCAGTAATGAAATTTGTTGTCGATGACGACGACGGACGTCTGTTTCATCAAATGAAAAGAATGAGACTTGAAGGAATCTCTGGTTTATGACATTATGCTGGTGATGATGTGATGAAATGGAATATTTATTTACTTGAGTTCCCCCCTAACTGAAATATGATTGGCTGGTGTCCGTCATAAATACAGACGGACGTGTAAGTACGACAGAGTTTAAGTCTATGACGACGCCCATTGGACTACGCCATTAGCTATCCTATTGGTCTACACCTATTACCTGCGACTACGACGAGTACCAGTCGATTACTGCTACCGTGTACAACTTGGTTACAGTAGCCAAAACCACTTAGCTACTTCGATCAAATATATCCCTTTCCGTGACATATCATGATGGTTGCGATGACCAAACTGAGACACATTGACACCCATACGTTGAACACTGAACGCTGACACCCGGTGACATTGGCAATCGCACCAAATGATCAGGACGTTGTTACCCGCTGAAATTCCTGGTTTTGTGTTCGGCTCGTTTCAAATCTTTCAATGGGCTGACGGCATAGTGTCCGCCTACTGGTGCGATTAGCTCTTCCGCTGGATTAACATCTCACTGTTTTAGGTAGTCTTTGAAATATTCTTTATATCTTCCAACACTGCGCTGGGCTTCCGAGTGTTCGTCGTTTGGGAAACGGTCATCGGGCTTCCTGATAATATGACCAATCTACCTGAGCTGTTTCTGTTGCTGCTGGTAAGCTGAAGAATAAAGACATGCGTTATTCGATCTTACCACACAATCTAAGTATGCTTTGAAGACTGCGGATGTGAAAGGCTTCAAGAACTCGTATGTGAGCTCTATAGGGTGCCTACGAGACAGAGACATACAAAGGGATGTATAAGCGTATAGCATTGTACTCGAGTTGGACATGTTTCTATTTAGAGATACTCCACCACAAAGTTGTCCATATATATATGTGTGTGTGTGTGTGTGCAAATATATAGAAAATAGGAAAGAACTCGTTAGGTAAATAATCCAAAGTTCTTTAGTATTTTTGTTATTATTTTAAAAAAATAGTGCTCGATACAAAAGTAGAGCATAACTATATATATATATATATATATATATATATATATATATATATATATATATATATATATATATATATTAGGTTGGTGCAATGTAATGTAATGTCGTTTTTTGACGTTCAACTTCAAAAGAAAAACGACATTATTTTTGCACCAAACTAATATATCGTGTGTGTGAGTGTGTGTGTTCGAATAAAAGGACAAGAGGAAAAAACTATTCTTAGCCGACTTGCCGATCTTGATGAAATCGATCATAAACGTAAATGACGTGTTCATAATTAAATAATCGTAATTAAGGATCGGAAGCTTATGAAGGATTGAAACAAGTTCAAATATATATATATATATATATATATATATATATATATATATATTATTCCAGGTTTATTTTCTGAATTATTCAAAAGGATCCTCGTTCCCTAGCTATTGTGATGGCCAAAACAATAATCTACCTATAGTCTACCATAGGGCGGCTTTTAAGCTAGCTTAAAATTTTAAAGCAACAATAATGGCTAGTATAATATATTAATATATATTTTTAATCTTGCATAATCTGGCAACCCTGAATCTGAGCTCAACTCGTTCCCTGCGCCTAACTTTTCTAGGGCTTTTGAATGAGCTATGAATCATTGAAATCGGACCAGTGAGAGTGGAGGAGTTGCTTGGACACCCGCACGCAAAAAACACACATATACGCTGTACTTATTGATAAGAATAGGGGTTTATGTATTATTTACGTCAAACTTGTTTGTTTTGGGATGCTATTTCTCAGGGACTCACCTCTTTAAAGTCACGCGGATTTTTTTTAATCAGTTCACGTCAAGCAAGGCAATAATTCCCCTTAGACAGAAGGGCTACAAAGTGCGAAAGAATATGAAAAGAGAAAAATTACGGAGCGAGAAGAATAGACGAGTAATCAAGAAAAAAATTAGATAGCGACTGACATTGAATTTAAATTTTAGAAAATCAAAGTTGACTGGAAAGCATGAACCCAAAAGAGAGTGATAAATGCGAGTGAAGAAACTGTTAACATAGAACTTAGCCAGCCATTTCAAGTGTAAAATGATGAGACCTTACCGCCAATCTAGTACTGCGCTTAAATTCATAAAGTCAAGAGGAAAGTTCATAAGAAGAATTTTTTAACCATTTCACTCTATATGTACAGCTAGCCAGTCGTATTCGAGGATACCCCTCTACTAGGACGGCTAGGCAATCCCTATTGCCGACGCTTGCTCAAGCGCATTTGTGTTTATTCAAAACCCACACTACCCACCTGTGGTTTATACCGCGACTATGCTAAGCCAACTTTAGTTATAGTTTCTGGGAAAGAGCGTGTTATCAAGTGTGATCAACAATTTGAACAAAGCCAGCACGCTCAAGCCCACGGCCACGATGACACGTGTCTTCGTGCTAGCACAGGTATCAAAGGCCCCCAAGTGTTCCGTCTACCCAATTTCACTCACAAGGCTTGGGTCTACCCATCGTACTTTCCAAAGGTGCCGCACGTTGGGATCGACTCCTTCAGACTGAGAACATCAGGAAGTCTCCTTCATGAGAGATCGACCGTGGTGAGATTCGAAACCGAGCCTCATGGTCAGAATGCGAATGCTTTAATCACTCGGCCACGCAAGGCGATAATGCCACTAAGACGCAAAGTGTTACTGGAAGTGAAAGAGAATGAAAATGAAAGAACCGGAAACCCAGTCCTGAACAGGAAACAATGGATAAACCTCCTGGAAAGTAAGAAACAGGAAGAGAGTCCCACAAGCGAGAAGTGTGAGAGAAGAAACTATTAGAATAGAACTTACGGTTCTATCTAGCCAATTCAAATTTAAATTGGAAAGCCCTTGTCGCCAATCTATTACTGCGCTTAAATTCATTAAGTCTAGGTACCAGGGAGGAATGTTCGCTAGAATAATTACAATGAAAATATCTAGAGAAAAAACATCAGAGGGAAGCTACATTACGGCGGTAGGAATGTGACTGAAGCCGAGATGCCTGGTCAGATACAATAACATTGCAGATCCTTCTTTGGGTATCATCAAGAAGCTTTAAAATACATAGTAGCAGCGAGTAGATAGATAGATAGATAGAAATGAAGAGATGGAGAAAGAAAGAAAGAAAGAAAGAAAGACAGAAAGAAATGAATAGATAGATAGATAGAAAGAAAGAAAGAAAGAAAGAAAGAAAGAAAGAAATGAAGAGATAGATAGATAGATAGATAGATAGATAAGAAAGAAAGAAAGAAGATGAAGAGATAGATAGATAGATAGATAGATAGATAGATAGATAGATAGATAGAAGGAAAGAAAGAGAAATGAAGCGATAGATAGAAAGAAATAAATAAATAAAGAAAAAAAGAAAAAAAGAAAGAAAGAAATGAAGCGATAGATAGATAGATAGATAGATAGATAGATAGATAGATAGATAGTTTCTTTTTTTTAAATTTTTCAACGCAAGCAAGACATTAATGGGTACTGAGTGTTAGATAATATGAGAAAAAAACCTAATCTTAATCGGAGAGGACAATAAAAGAACAAGCATTAAAGATAACAAATGACAAAAGCAAGAAACTGTAAGAGAGTTCCACAATCGAGAAGTGCGAGAGAAGAAACTATTAGAATAGAACTTACGGTTCCAACTCAAATGCAAACATTTTGAGACCTATTTGCCAATCTAGTACTTCGCTTAAATGAATTGATAGATTTTTTAAACGAGATATTTTTCCTACATTTGAGATGTATTTTGTGCAGTTCGCCTTTGCTCGTTCTGTCCCGTTTCTTCTTTTCATTTTCCTTCATTCACTTGCAAATCTGCCGCTTGTCATTCGGCAAATGATATCTAATATTTTTTTACCCTGTCGCCTGTGGCTATATGCTATTTAAAACAAAGACGCAATTCTTTAAGCACAGATCTTTTTTTTCTTTTTCTTTTTAAACACTTTCCATGTGTTTCTATATTATTTTCATTCGATCTTTTAGTTTATTGAACTTTATACCGCTGATTGGTTTTCTGTTCGGAAATGACGACTCCTGTTTTTAACTTGTAAGGATTCTTTTTCTGTTTTCTTTCGTTTCTTCTTCCTATGATTCGCTGCCATTTTTTTTTCCACTGCAGATCATGTTTCAGATTCCGACAGAAAAAAAAGAGCGACCATTTACACCTTCATTAGAAATCTTTTCCTAGTGTTTTGCCCGCAGTAATTATTGTCCCATGACCAAATACAATTGGAAATAATGAATATCCTGTGTGTGTGTGTGTGTGTGTGTGTGTGTGTGTGTGTGTGTGTGTGTCGTATCCCTTTAGGATATAGACGATCACGTCTACAACTCCCTGACATGTGATGCTCTAAATACATTCGACGCTTTAACTTACCTTTTTGGCTTACGTCCAAATCACATTGAAACATGTATAGCCTGGTCTGTCTATTTCACTCTGTTCATATCTATCTATCTATCTATCTATCTATCTATCTATTTCAGTCTGTTGACATCTATCTATCTATCTATCTGTCTATTTTAGTCTGTTGACATCTATCTATCTATCTATCTATCTATCTATCTATCGTCTTTTTCTTATCTATCTCTTTCGACATGTTCTTATCTATATATCTATTTTAGTCTGTTTATATCTATCTATCTATCTATCTATCTATCTCCATCTGTTTTCTTATCTACATATCTCTTTCGGTTTGTTCTTATCTATCTATCTATCTATCTATCTGTCTGTCTGTCTGTCTGTCTGTCTATCACTCTCTTTCTCTCTATTTCTTTTTCTCTGTTTTATCTTTCCTGCTCTCTCTATGTATATATATAGAGAGAGACAAGAATAGAAAAAGGGGAGGCCTACGATAATGTGAGGTTGTGAAAGACTCTCTCTCTCTCTCTCTCTCTCTCTCTCTCTCTCTCTCTCTCTCTCTCTCTCTGGGCAATTCGCTGGGGTCGCATGTTCGATCTTCCCCGGGTGTTGCACGAGTGTTGTTTTGTCACCAGAATAAAATAATTTTGTCAATTATTTTGTCGCCTCCTGATACTCACAGACCAATTAACTCCAAAGTTAAGCAACATCCAACATGGTCAGTTCCTAGATGAGTGACCGCTTGAGTATACCAGGTGCTGTAAGCTTGAACGTGAAGATGGTGCAATGGGTTTACGGCCATATTACGTTGATCACCAGATCTCGACTCATCACAAAGTTAAGCATCGTTGAACCTAGTCAGTATTTAGATGGGTGACCGCTTGGGAATATCAAGCTTGGATCTGCACGTGGGGTAATGGATACTGGCTCAGAATTATTAATACGTGAGCCAAGTTTTAATTCCAGTTGGGTTCGTTATATTCACTTACGCGAAAATACTCATTGGATAAGTAAGAACCAACTCTTCTCCCCAAACCATGGGTTAATTAGTAAGACTTGTATCAATAGATCATTATCATCTCAAAAAAGATTTCTCAGAATCTAAAAATATTTGCTGTCTTTAGATAATCTGCAAAAGGTTAAGCTGTAAAAGACGAATTAATCAACCTCTTCTGCCTTGTCATCTATTCACAAACACTGTTTCAACCCACTTCTCTTAATTGTGAGTGTTGAATTCTCTAGGCCTTCTTTCTTCACTATATTCAATGTTTTCATATTTAAGCATGAGAAGCCTTTCAATGTCGGTTTTCCTAAAACTTCAATCTACGTCATTCTCAAAATCCATATTCTCTAGTCGTAAGTTCTATGCTGCCAGTTTCTTCTCTCGCACTTCTCGCTAGTGGAATTTTCTCCGGTTTCTTGCTTATCAGTCAACTACGATCTTCAAAAGTTTAAATAAGCATCAAATGTCGTCTCCTTGAATCCTGTTCATTTCATTGCTATTTCTTCTTAGCAATGCTTTCTAAGTTTATTTCATTTTCACTAACTTTATTGCATCTCAGTGGCTTTATTACCTTGGTTGTCGTTAAATAATTAATGAAAAAAGTTTTCCATACCATGCTACAAATTTAACCCGTGTGTGGCTAGAGCAACATAGATTCGAGTTCTAGCATAGGTAGGTTAGTGTCCAATTATGGACCCTATTTAATATGCCTGAGTTTTATTATACAGATCCCAACAAAAGAAATGCTTGGAACTTGTTTCCCATAGGGAATGGGTTCAACTTCTGAATTCAATTTACCCTATTTGCATTGTTCGGACTGTTGTCCTCGTCTTTATTGTTACATTCACAACGTTTCGGCTCTGGTCCGCTCTGGCCTTCTTCAGTTTTTTTTTTTTTTAATTTTGAGAACACATTGCAAATAGTGTAAATAGTTACAATACCTCATCTCAGAAATATAGACATATTCTGTATTCAACTTGTGTAGACATTCCCTTATGGAAGATTACTGGATTTATCATTCCCATGGCTGACCAAGTGGAGGCGCTCAAGAAGGCTGACGGAGACCTGACTATGAAATAATGGATGTATTTATTAAATAAACAACGTTCTTCAAAAATCTAGATTGCTTATTATCCGTTGTTTCCAAATTCGTGGGGAGAAGGGCGATTTACTTTTCATATATATCTGTGAAGTTTCATCACATTTTTGCTTCTCTGCGATCTTCCGAAAATATAAATGCCCTGTCAATCTCTGTCTTCATGAAATCCTTTCTTTTATTGTCTTTTCCCCTTCCAAAATTCTTCTCATTCTCTACCAGTAATCCATTCCTCACTAAAGTCTTCTCATTCTCTTTCGCTCCCAGTAACTCCTTGCGTGTTAGTGGTATTATCGCCATCTTCTGTCTTCATGAACCCTGTTTTTTATTGTCCTTTCTCCTCGCTAAAGTCTTCTTATTCTCTTTCACTCCCAGTAACCCCTTGCCTCTTAGTGGCATTATCGCCATCTTCTGTCTCCCTGAAACCTGTTCTTTTATTGTCCTCTCTCCTCGTTAAAGTCTTCTCATTCTCTTTCACTCCCACTAACCCCTTGTGTCTTAGTGGCGTTATCGCCATCTTCTGTCTCCCTGAAACCTGTTCTTTTATTGTCCTTCCTTCTCACTAAAGTCTTCTCATTCTATTTTACTCCCAGTGAAACCTTGCATCTGAGTGGCATTATCACCTTGCTTGAAGTGAAATGATTAAAAAGAAAACTTATGGGGGGGGGGCTACAGAAAATACTGATGTTTCGTAATTTGGTCAGATTCTGAGAAGTGTGTCGGGCCAAAATTATTTCAGCCCATCATGGCTCACAGCTAAGTTACCGAGAAGTTTAATTAAATGTATGTAATAATGTGATTGTTATCGTTGTCCAGGAGGTCATTGGATTATCTGGGTAAACTTTAAATGATTCTATGTGAAAGTTGAAATATATTAAGAGCTTTCAATATCAGATAACGACGACATTTGCCTCAGTCATCATTGCGACGGATCAGCAACGCCTCGTGAAAGGGAGTTATGGCTGATGAGCTGCAGTCTTCAAGATTGTTCTAAATGTCATTTGATGAAGTCATGATTAGAGATATTAATACTGCTTTTGCAGCTACGTAAGTGGCATGAATAGACAGTGTTGATCGTTTACCCTCTCCCTCACTCTTTGCCTTTTGCTCTCCCTCGTCTCTTCCACCCCTCCCTCTTCCCGCTCACTCTCTCTCTTTTTTATCTCATTTTTCTATATGTTTATCTCTCTTCTCTTTCTCTCTCTTTCCCTAACTTCTCACTATCTTTCTTAATCTTTACTCTCTCTCTCCTAGCTATCTTTCTGTCTTTACTTTCTCTCTCTTTCTCCACAACCTCTCTCTCTTTCTTTCTTTCTTTCTTTTTTATCCTTTCTTTGTTCCTTTCTTTCTTTCTTTCTTTCTTTCTTTCTTTCTTTTCCAACTCTCTCTCTCTCTTTCTCCATCCTCTCTATCTTTCTTTCTTCCTTCCCTCTCTTTCTCTTACTCATCTTTATCTTTTTCTCTCTGACCGCTTTCTCCCTTTCTCTCTCTCTCTCTCTCTTCTGCATTCATTTTTCTTCTCTTGCGAATTTTCCCTCTCTCTCTCCTCACTGTGTTTCTCTCTCTTCCCCCTCTCTCTCTTTCTGTACTTAGTAACTTCTTTATCTCCCTTCACTTCTCTCTCTCTCTTTCTATCCATCCTCTCTTTCTTTCTCTTCCCCCTCTCTTTCTTTTCTAGCCCCTCTCCATCTTTCTCTGTCTTTCTTATATCTCTCCACCTCTCACTCTCCTCTACCTCTCTTTCCCTCCCTCTTCGCTTCCCCTTCCTCTCCCTACACCTCTCTGTTTCTCCTTCTCTTTCTTTCCTGCCAGACCCTAAAGATACTGCTATAATTTAAATCAGAACAGATTTTGATCCCCTTTTTTCTCTTCTTTTTCCTATCTCTTTTTCTCCAATTCTTTTTTCTCTTTCTCTCCCACTCTCTCTCTCTCACTCTCTCTCTCTCTCTCTCTCTATATATATATATATATATATATATATATATATATATATATATATATGTGTGTGTGTGTGTGTGTATGTGCGTGTGCGTGCGTGCGTGCGCGTGAGGCACGGTGGGGTGATGGATATCGACTTGGATTGAGGAATCGGAGAGTCGAGTTCGAATTACAGTCGAATCTATTACATTCACTTACGTGCTAATATCCTCTTCTTTTCCCTCCAGCTATGGGTAAATAACAGAACAGACTGGGTTCTATAGCCTTGGATGGCAACTGGTCTAGGAGAAGGACAACTGTGAATTCAAAACCTGCGGAGGGTCGTTTGGGGATGTTGTGACACGTTGTGCACCAGGTCTCAGTATTCGGCCTTCAAATGTGTGGATGGTCCTGCACGAAACCTTCACCACTATAATCAAATCTCATGTGCTATATATATATATATATATATATATATATATATATATATATATATAATGAAAATTGAAACAACAACACTGAGAGGTGACAGGCTGTTTGATGCTTTGTTATGCCACGTTAGATTTTTATCGACTATTTATGTATACGGGTCAGTGGTGCATTGTGGGTAGTCCATTCTGACGGTTATTTTGGCAGGAGTGGTTTGTTTGTTTATTTATTTATTTGCTTAATTTTGTTACTTGTTTTGTATTTATCTTTATTTTTATTTTATATATTTATATTATTTTTGGTTTTCGATGTTTTAGTAACGTTGTAGAACCCAAATTCTACATTACCCAATACCTAAAAATAGTCAAATCTGTGCAAAAAGTGGATCACAGAACACTTTCAACTTCATATACTTTCAAAAACATCTGGAGCCCTCATTGGTTAATAAATATACAAGTAGGCGTGACTATCCATCCACGCTTAACTAATTTTTACAGCTTGTGACTGAAATCCAAGTTCGCGCCAAGTCACTGTGAGCCACCCGAAGCAAATCAAACAGAAACTCATTCTAACGTGTCAGTTGTGACATCAAACGAATTGCAACTAAAATTCAGGTCACACAAGCTTAAGTTTTTTCTTTCATACGAACATTATACAACTTAATATTCACACTCACTCATCAAAACTCACCAGTGAACTCTATTCATATTCACTCACCAAATTCTTTACGAAGAAGTTAAACAAATTCCTGCTAACAAATCAACTTTATTTCTCAATATTCGAGAACATTGTATTACACAAAAAAAATCAAATGTTGATAACTTCTTTGATCACAAAATTGCATTCAACTTTACAAACATTTACTACTGACATGAACAGTAAATTCTTAAATGTAAATTTTTCTCTTGCAATTAATTTACAGAATCTTAAATAACAGATTCTAACAAATATCCTTTCAAAACAGAACTCATTAACAAAATTTAATCTTTCCCCAAACTTGAGTTCAACATAAATTAAACTAACAAGATTTCATCTAAAAAAATCCACCATATTTTTGTAAAATATTTTCATTGCATATATATCTTGAAAATTATTTGTTATTCAAATATTTGTCTTTTGTCTTTTATCACAAATGTTTCTTTTTTTCCCCTTGTTGTTTTTGTTTAAGATATTCGTAGAGTAAAAAATTGTGTGGATTGATTTGAGCCGTCAACACCATTAAATAAATGTTAATCACCAATCTTTCCACTACAATGTAGTAAAAAAAAAAAATTGAGACTAGTTCAGATCGTTTATTTAATAGCCAAACCAAAACAAACTGTTCCAATTTCATTGATTCTTTCTTTCAATCTGTCGATTCATATCTATTTTGTTCAGGTTATTTATTTAGTTATTCCTGTCGTAGATCCCGTATTTTTCTATAATAACATTTCTCCAACATTCAGGCCGGTAAACGAAAATAAATGAATATACTGCTTAGTAAATAAACAGTACGTTTACTCAAATAGGCGAATCTACTTAAAATAATGTTTAAATAATAAAAATTCTGTCAGATCAATAAATTAAAAAAAATCCCTGTTTCTTTAATTTCGGATATGAAACTGAGGAGATATGTTTATTTTGAGAGTCAGGGAAAAATCTGTATTTAAAGGCACAATTCAAATTTACTTGGTCACACACAGTAAATGGGAGTTCCAATGCATGTTAGATCCATTGATGGTTTCTCCGAGGAGAATGCAAGCACGAATCCTGCCAGGGAGCGTATTTTTCACTAATAAGGTTTCTCGAATATTCAAGCCAATAATATTGTTTGTCAAGCAGGTAGACGAAAACAAATATACTGTTTAATAAATAAACGGAGCGTCTATTCAAATGCGTGTATCCACTAAAAATAACTATTTATTTTCTTTCATTTGATTCATATCTATGTATTCGTTGATTTTCCTTTATTTCTTTCTTTCTTTCTTTCTTTCTTTCTTTCTCTCAATTTATATCTATCTATCTATCTATCTATCGATCTATCTATTTCCTTTTATTTCTTTCTTCCTCTCGATTCATATCTATCTATTTATCTATCTATCTATCTATTTCCTTTCCTTTCTTTCTCTCGATTCATATCTATTTCCTTTCCTTTTTTCTTTCTTTCTTTATTTCTTCCTCTCGATTCATATCTATCTATCTACTTTTATTTTTTCCTCTCGATTCATATCTATCTATCTATCTATCTATCTATCTATCTATCTATCTATCTATCTATCTATCTATCACAGACCGTTCATATCTATCTATCTATCTATCTATCTATCTATCTATCTATCTATTTCCTTTTATTTATTTATTTCTCTCGAATCGTATCTATCTATCTATCTATCTATCTGTTTTTATAGTTCAGACTGCCTATCTATCTATCTGTTTTCTAGTTCAGGCTGCCTGTTTATCTATCTATCTATCTATCTATCTATCTCAGTCTGTTCATTATCTTTCTATCTATCTATCTATTTCCTTTCCTTTCTTTCTCTCGATTCATGCCTATTTCATTTCCTTTCTTTCTTACTTTCTCTCGATTCATATCTATCTATCTATCCATCTATCTATTTTCTTTTCTTTCTTTCTTTCTCTCGATTCATATCTATCTATCTGTCGATTATCTATCTGTCGATAATATTGTTTTTTTTTTCACATTTTCAGCATTGTAACTTTGAAGAATCTTTCTCGGTGAGCGAATTGTGAAGCTCCTCAAGTGATACTGGAGTTTATATCAAAATATAAGCAGCGCCTCACACTAATAAGAGACATTCTGAAAGTCCAGTTTCAATGATCCTCTCCTCCCACCACCAACAAAAGAGAAACATATTCAGCGCACTTTGTTGATAAGTCAGATTCATTTTTGTTTATACCTCAGGCTGCCCAAAAAGAACTGAAGAAATTTACTTTTACTTGATAAAATTGACGTAAAGAGAACGCATTTTAGTCTCAAGTTTTTTCAGTACGCATGCGCACACATTTTTGAAAGCAGACAGACATGCAACAACTCTCGCACATCGGCACACAGATACAAGAACAGAAGGAAATGCTAATATTTTGATGGAAATCTTCACACTTCCAATTAGGTTATCAAATATGAGAGAAAGGTATGGCCATAGCATCACCACTCTCTTCAGTAATAGCTACCACAATAATTTTCACTACGTGCCAACTGAGAAACAAATAGTTAAATGCTGGCTGACACGTACAAGCCCCCCACAGGTACACACAAGGAAATACTAACATATCCTACTTCCAATTACGTTCTGAAATATGTCTTCAGGACGAAGGTATAGTCATGGTATCGCCACTGTGTTCTGTAATAGTGAACAAAATATTTTCTTGTAAATCTTCACACTACCAATTAGGTTCTGAAATATAGGAGAAAGGTATGGTCATGACATCGCCACTTTCTTTGGTAATAGCTATCATAATTTTTAGTACGAGCCAACGAAGGGATCGTCATGGTATCGCCACTGCGTTCAGTAATAGCGAACAAACTCGAATACATTACGGAAATGATTTCAAGACCGATATAACCGAAACCATCTATATACATGGCTGAACCTTGAAAACTTTCGGCTCACCATGGAGAAGGAGAAGTGTTTTTCAGTCGTGTTAACTCAATCTAGTTAACTAAAGAGAAGAAAACGAATAAGTCTTCTTGGTTATATATCAAAATTCCATATCGGATATCTCGCTGAGAATAACATGGTAAAAAGGGTATTAGTAGCGATCCAGGCACACTTCAGCAAGAGATGAAAGCTAAGATGTTCAAGTGGATGGGAGAATACGGGCTGAGATGGATCTTGATCCAGTTTACAAATGTTCATTTTTTTAGATCAGCTGCTAGCTTTATTTTGCCGTGCCTATCAGACTTAATATTAAGGTAGGAATAAATAATTGTGCCTCAGCATAAACGCCGAGTTGGAAACGAATGGCATCGGGAAGATCGTTAATGAAGATGGGATAGAGCGAATAAAAATAGAGCCTCAAGTGATCCCTGTATGAATGTGAAATCATCTAGAAGTCAGAAGCTAGAAGTTCGGATGTGCGGGTGCTGTGATGGGTAAAAGGTCGGAATAAGAAATCAGAGTGCCGAGTTCGAAGTCCAGCCGGGTCCGTTATATTCACTTAGGCGTAAATACCCTTGTATAAAGATATAAATCCATCTCTGGTCATATCTATCTATCTATCTATCTATCTATCTATCTATCTATCTATCTATCATGCTGTTCATATTTATCGCATACAGTTCATATCTATCTGTCTGTCTTTTTGTCTATCTATCTATCTTTCTATTTTCGTCTCTTCATATCTATCTATCTATCTCTATCTATCATACTGTTCATATCTCTCGGATACAGTGCATATCTGTCTATCTGCCGGTCTCTTTTTCTGTCTGTCTGTCTATCTATCTATCTATCTAATTTGGTCTCTTAATATCTATCTATCTATCATACTGTTCATATCTATCGCAATCAGTTCATATCTGTCTATCTGTCTCTCTCTTTTTGTCTGTCTATCTATTTATCTATTTTAGTCTCTTCATATCTATTTATTATGCAGTTCATATCTATCTCATACAGTTCATATCTCTATCTGTCCGTCTCTTTTTCTGTCTGTCTCTCTGTCTGTCCGTCTATCTATCTATCTATCTATCTATCTATCTATCTATCTATCTATCTTACGCTGTTTCTATCTATCCGTCAGTCTATCTCAGTTTATTCAAATCTATCTATCTATCTATCTATCTATCTATCCATCTATCTATCTATCTATCTATCTATCTATCTTACGCTGTTTCTATCTATCCGTCAGTCTATCTCAGTTTATTCAAATCTATCTATCTATCTATCTATCTATCTATCTATCTATCTATCTATCTTACGCTGTTTCTATCTATCCGTCAGTCTATCTCAGTTTATTCAAACCTATCTATCTATCTTACGCTGTTTCTATCTATCCGTCAGTCTATCTCAGTTTATTCAAACCTATCTATCTATCTATCTATCTATCTATCTATCTATCTATCTATCTATCTATCTTACGCTGTTTCTATCTATCCGTCAGTCTATCTCAGTTTATTCAAATCTATCTATCTATCTATCTATCTATCTATCTATCTATCTATCTATCTATCTTACGCTGTTTCTATCTATCCGTCAGTCTATCTCAGTTTATTCAAACCTATCTATCTATCTATCTATCTATCTATCTATCTATCTATCTATCTTACGCTGTTTCTATCTATCCGTCAGTCTATCTCAGTTTATTCAAATCTATCTATCTATCATGCTGTTCATATCTATCTATCTATCTATCTATCTATCTATCTATCTCATAGTCTGACGATAACATATCTGAAGAATTAATGGCTGTGCGAGTAATATAATGGTTATTGATGCAGGAAGTGGAATTGGCGTGACCAGTCTAAGAAAAGCACAATTCTAAATTCAAAGTCAACCGGAAGAGCAATTGGAACACCAGTGTATCTTGCCTAAGACACATCGACTATGTCTTCAGGACATATGCTCCCCCCTAAGTACTTAATGGATTACCAAATTCATAAATAGACTCATTTTCCATCACTAGCGACTATTTTCTCTAAAATCTACTTCACGTGTGTCCTGCATGTCGAGAAAGACAAGTGATCAAATGCCTCCTGATATTCTTTTCACTAAGTTCAGGTCGAATCGAACGTTTAAGGATTTTTTTCTACGTCTTGGAAATGACGCTTAACTGAAAAAAAAATAAGTGAAGTTTAAGGAGGCTTGTAAGATTTCCTTATATTTGAATCATTTGCGTTTACTTAATAAAATCTACAATAATTTCTCGCAATTTTTACCTGTGGAAGTCTCCCGGTTTCTTGTGTTTCCAGTCAACTACGACCTACAAAAAATTAAACGCAATCTTAATAGTTTTTACTTGATTCCTCTTCTAACATTGTTCTCGCTTCTTAACAAATCCTTCTTCTTCTTCGTCGTCGTCTTTGTCGTCTTCGTCTTTGTCGTCTTCTTCTTCTTCTTCTTCTTCTTCTTCTTCTTCTTCTTCGTCGTCGTCGTCGTCTTCTTCTTCGTCTTTCACGTCGTCTTCTTCTTCTTCGTCTTGATCGTCCTCTTCTTCTTCTTCTTCGTCATCGTCTTCGTCTTTGTTGTTTTCTTCTTCTTCGCCTTTGTCGTCTTCTTCTTCTTCTTCTTCTTCTTCTTCTTCGTCGTCGTCGTCGTCTTCTTCTTCGTCTTTCACGTCGTCTTCTTCTTCATCGTCTTGATCGTCCTGTTCTTCTTCTTCTTCTTCTTCGTCATCGTCTTCGTCTTTGTTGTTTTCTTCTTCTTCCCGTTTGTCGTCTTCTTCTTCATCTTTCACGTCGTCTTCTTCTTCATCGTCTTGATCGTCTTCTTCTTCGTCGTCGTCGTCTTCTGCGTTTTCGTCTTTGTTGTCTTCTTCTTCGTGTTTTTCTTCTTCTTCTTCTTCTTCTTCTTCTTCTTCTTCTTCTGTCATCTTCTTGGTCTTCCTCTTTGTCGTCGTCGTCTTCTTCTTCTAAGAAATCGGGGAGCTTATTACCAATTCCAGTCGGGTTCGTGCAAATACTCATAGGAAATCTATAAATCCACCTTTCCTTCTTCCAGCTAAGTAAAACTTGTATCAGAAAATCATTATTATCTCTAAAAAAATTCTTACAAGCCCAAAGTACGTTTCGCATTTAAATAACCTTAAGAAGATAGATAAGCCGTAAAAAACATTTAAATCCTCTTAGTGGCTTTACTGCCTTGCTTGGAATGAAATCATTAAAAGCAATTTTGACATGATGAATTAATTGACATGTCTTTGTTTACATCTATCTGATGAATAAATTTGGTTTTGTCCCTATCTGATGATTTTCTTGTGTGTGTGTGTATTCATGTAGATGCGCACTTTTGTGGCCGTGTGCGCCTGCGTTGTGTAAGGGGAGGGGACGGTTGAAATTATCCAATCGCAGCAAAGAGAACTTTCAAGTTGTACATGCCACATTGCAGCCGTTGAATCTAAATTCGACTTGAGGGGCAGAATGGCTTCGAGGCTTCAAACCTCTGCAGCTGGCGAGGGCGACACGCGACTTTTTTTCTTTTTTTTGGGGGGGGGGTAACCGTGATCTGAATATTAGATGCCAGATCGAATCAACTGCACGTATTGGAAATCGATCTCTGTTTTCAAAGAAGTCTGAAATTGCATGGGCTTTTCTGCTTAGGAGATATCAAAGAATGACCTGCACGAAGAATATGAATTTGGACGCTATATTTGAATTTAAGAGGCATTGTGTCTCTCTGTTACACATTGGGTTTCCTCATCGGCGATTTCGGTGTCTGTTAGACGCGACGAAACCGCTTATTAGCAGTCCATCAATTTCACATAATGATGTTCCCAAAGCGCACAAGATTAATGACGCTAACCGTTTAGATATACCAAAAGGATAAGTAAAATATTCGATGTTTTCATCATCACTATCATCATCATGAGTCCCAAGGTGTGGTGGTAGTGCCACTGCGCAACAGAGTACCTAATCAGTTCAGTCAACATATCTGAGACGTAGCGTGTCTTGTGTATACAAACTCTGGTGGATCCCTTTAAATTAAAGGCTCACCTTGTTCACAGACATGTGGTCGTTGATTCAGTTGGGTAACCCTCTATCCTGACAATTGAATTCAGTCTTAGAAAACCGGCGATTCATCAAAGGATTCCTCAGTGGACGAAACAGGTCGGTTAAGATAAGTTTTCATTTTTCTCTTTATTCATATTTTTTTTTTTTTACAGATATATTTTTTAAGCTATATCTGAAATTTCACAACTGATACGTACACTTGTATACTCGCGCGCTCGGACACATACACACAGACAAGCATACACGGACGCGTATACACACACACACGCACACACAAAGATGAAAAAAAATCTTAACACCAATAAAAAGCGCATAAATTATTTTTAAATCAATATAAAAATAAAGAAAATGAGAAAATCGGCAAGCAATTGCTGATACCTCCTGACGAGAGGAATAGACTTAGGAAATATCTCTTCGTTAAATCATATTTTATTTTATTAAATAAACGGATGCGGAATAATCATTATGCTTTTTGGTATTAAATAAACGCCAGTTATAATTTTGTAAAGGAATTTGCTGAAACTGTCTGTAATATTTCATGCATTTCTGACAAAATATAGTCATTTTCAAGGAAAGAAAAGAGAAACCTGAAACTTAGAAAAAAACGTAGAAAATATAATATATATATATATATATATATATATATATATATACATTCTCTGGCAGAAATCGAACCTGCATCCTATGAGGATCCATCATTAAGTCTGGCGTGCTAAAAAACCGTTCAGCCACAAAAAAACTTCCGGTTAAACAAAGCTTCAATTACACGCACCCTTTTACGATCTATCATATCTGCCCCGAGTTCTTATTATAACAGGTTCAATTGTGGTTCCTCATACGATGAAGGTTCGATTCCTGCCGGAAAAGGCATATTTTCTACGAAATTTATCGAAATTTCAGGCCGGTAAATGTAATTAATACTGTTTAATTATGGAGCACAGCATTTACTTAAATAAATTGTATCCATAAAAGCTTTTTACCAGATTAGTCCATGTAGACGCTTTTGAACACTATTAAGGGAAGCAAGTGAAGAGTAGGCAATTCCAGCCCAAAATATGGCAGCAAATAAAACCATTGTAGGTCTTATCTGGCTCTTGTAAAATTTGAGAAAAAGGAGGGTCGGCCAGAGAGCGTTGCATTGAAGCAACTGTTTCTCTAGCATCTTTAACAGTAGATCGGATAGATGGATTCCAGTTGTAGTCTGGGGTGAGTTTGCCTCCCAATAGACGTCCAAAACAAGGAACTTCCTTTATTAGACGAACATCCATTATGATAGGTGAAATGTCAGGGCCGACACTGCTATTAGGCTGGTGCAAAAATAATGACGTAATAATGTCGTTTTTTGACGTATTTTTAACGTCAAAAAACGATATTATTACGTCATTATTTTTGCACCAACCTAATATCTATCTTATTTCTCTCCTCAGTGAATGCGTAATGTTCCTATTTATATCTTAGGCTTTCTGCTATGTATCTATCTATCTATCTATCTATCTATCTATCTATCTATCTATTTCAGTATTTCCATATCTATCTATCTATCTATCTATCTATTAGGTTGGTGCAAAAATAATGACGTAATAATGTCGTTTTTTGACGTATTTTTAACGTCAAAAAACGATATTATTACGTCATTATTTTTGCACCAACCTAATATCTATCTTATTTCTCTCCTCAGTGAATGCGAATGTTCCTATTTATATCTTAGGCTTTCTGCTATGTATCTATCTATCTATCTATCTATCTATCTATCTATTTCAGTATTTCCATATCTATCTATCTATCTATCTATCTATCTATCTATTAGGTTGGTGCAAAAATAATGACGTAATAATGTCGTTTTTTGACGTATTTTTAAAGTCAAAAAACAACATTATTACGTCATTATTTTTGCACCAACCTAATAGTTTGTAGCCGTATTGGATTTTTTACGAGCCATTCCTTTCCTCATTAAGCCACCCGAGTGAGGTCAGAGGTGAGATGAGCTGATACGACCGACGAAAGAACCCTGAGGACTTCGTCATTGACCTGACGGGCTTCCGATGAATAGCCGTTAACAATGAGAGATTGAGTCCGGAGATTTTATCTTGGAGTGTTTATGTTGCAAACTTCGATCTCGCACTTTGTCAAAGGCCTATGATTTAGCCAGAGTAATGGTCTTCGTGAAGAATCTATCGTCTCGTGCCCACCCTAAGCAAACAAAGCCGGCGAAACCTTTAACACAAAGTTTTTCTACGTGCCAACAAAATTGTTTGAGAGTATATTATTTGATATATTTTAAGGATGCGAAAAACCTTTTTTAAGTAATAAAAAATCACCCCAGAGCAGTAAAGACACTTTATCGTAAGAAATTATGTAAATCTAACTGAATTAAATAAATTATGACATTATTTATATTATTCGAACTATTGTCCTTATCTTTGTTGCCATGTTTATCACAACGTTTCGGCCGTTGTACGCTCTGACCTTCTTCAGGTGGTTAGAATGTCGAACTGAACCCTTTATTTCGCTCACAGACTGTTATAGTTCCACGTGCCATGTCTAATGGATGTCAGTTATCTCCTGTTAATTCCCCCTCTGAAAGTTCTCCACTACCTTAACAAGGTATTGAACTCACACTCTTTGGGTCTTGTCACTGGATCTAACTAACTCTTTTATCCACTGTGCTATGTGTCCTTATGAATTTTGGGGTATTATAAACCTAATGTTTTCAACAATTAGTTTTTACGAGAGCTCATATTGCGATGTTTGTTGTTATTATAGCTTTTCTCTGGCACTCCTTATTACTGGATCCTATATTGTATTCATTTCTATGCTTGGTCGGCGTATGAGATTTTTGTGGCCTAGCATATGTGCTGATAAATTAAGTTTACGAATTTTCAAATGGTGTTCTTTGTCTATGGTCTCAAGCTGATCCCGGATAAGGCAGTGGAGAACTTGGAGAGGTGAATTAACTGGAGATAACTGATAACTGGCATCCATTAAACATGGCACGTGGAACGAGAACAGCCTACCCCAGTGAGCGAAATAAAGGGTTCAGTTCGACATTCCAACCACCTGAAGAAGGCCTGAGCGTACAACGACAGAAACGTTGCAATAAATATGGAGGAAAAGATGAGAACAATATCCGAATAATGAAAATAGTGTACATAATACCTCATCTCAGAAATACAGACATATACTGAGAAGCCGAAACGTTGTAATAAATATGGCGACAAAGATGGGGACAATAGTCCGAATAATGTAAATAGTGTACATAATACCTCACCTCAGAAATATAGACAGATACTGAAAGGCCGAAACGTTGTAATAAATATGGCGACAAAGATGAGGACAATAGTCCGAATAATGTAAATAGTGTACATAATACGTCATCTCAGAAATATAGACAGATACTGAAAGGCCGAAACGTTGTAATAAATATGGCGACAAAGATGAGGATAATAGTCCGAATAATCAAAATAGTGTACATAATACCTCATCTAAATATACACAGATACTGAAAGGCCGAAACGTTGTAATAAATATGGCGACAAAGATGAGGACATTAGTCCGAATAATATAAATCGTGTACATAATACCTCATCTCAGAAATATAGACAGATACTGAAAGGCCGAAACGTTGTAATAAATATGGCGACAAAGATGAGGACAATAGCCCGAATAATGTAAATAGTCTGCATAATACCTCATCTCAGAAATATAGACAGATACTGAAAGGCCGAAACCTTGTAATAAATATGGCAACAAAGATGAGGACAATAGTCCGAATAATATATATCGTGTACATAATACCTCATTTCAGAAATATAGACAGATACTGAAAAGCCGAAAAGTTGTAATAAATATGGCGACAAAGATGAGAACAATATCTGAATAATGAAAATAGTGTACATAATACCTCATCTCAGAAATATAGACATATACTGAGAAGCCGAAACGTTGTAATAAATATGGCGACAAAGATGAGGACAATAGTCCGAATAATGTAAATAGTGTACATAATACCTCACCTCAGAAATATAGATAGATACTGAAAGGCCGAAACGTTGTAATAAATATGGCGACAAAGATGAGGACAATAGTCCGAATAATGTAAATAGTGTACATAATACCTCACCTCAGAAATATAGACAGATACTGAAAGGCCGAAACGTTGTAATAAATATGGCGACAAAGATGAGGACAATAGTCCGAATAATGTAAATAGTGTACATAATACCTCACCTCAGAAATATAGATAGATACTGAAAGGCCGAAACGTTGTAATAAATATGGCGACAAAGATGAGGACAATAGTCCGAATAATGTAAATAGTGTACATAATACCTCACCTCAGAAATATAGATAGATACTGAAAGGCCGAAACGTTGTAATAAATATGGCGACAAAGATGAGGACAATAGTCCGAATAATGTAAATAGTGTACATAATACCTCACCTCAGAAATATAGACAGATACTGAAAGGCCGAAACGTTGTAATAAATATGGCCACAAAGATGAGGACAATAGTCCGAATAATGTAAATAGTGTACATAATACCTCATCTCAGAAATATAGACAGACATGAGAAATACATGAAAAAAGAGAAGGAATAAAAGTAAGTCAAAAATGGAATCTAATGAATAAATTTCGCGTAGCGGAAACGGTTCTTCAATGCCTCACTTATTCTATCAATTACAATAGTTAAGATATCAGCTATGGATCTAGCAGGATTAAATCAATACTGCTTTGACGCTGTTCCTATTGACCTTCTTGTTGATTAAAGACTCAAAGATGTTGCTATTAAGGAGGCTAATGGATCGACATTGCAACTCATCGGCATTATTAAAAACAGGTCACAAATATGACTACTTTCAACATCTCTCTTTCTGGCGGCCATTGTACAGTCTTACCCGGAATAGAGATCATTTGGGGCGAATATTCTTCAACCGATGGGATTTTACCCAGACCGAGAACCTTCTTACAGTCAACATCTTCGGATGCTGTATCATCCACATAGATATTCACTAAAGGTGGAAGACTTTTCTGAGGCAGATCATTAATATAGAGCAGAAAGACCACGAATTGAACCCTGTATTGATCTTATCGGCTTCGGATGACTGGTCTTTAATAGGGACCTTCATCGACCTACGTGCTAGGAAAGGATTTGATAATCGAGAAAGCACTTTTAGAGATTCCATAGCAGTTTATGTAGCAATTCCCAATGCCGCATATTTTCAAAAGCCATGGATATATCTAAAGCTATAGTCGTCAGTATGAATTTATTGTCTGGTAAATCACTGATTCTGAAAGTTAAGACATCAGCTTTGGATCTAGAAGAATAAAATCTACACTGGTTACAGTACAGGAGGTTGTTTTTGTTGAGGTGTTCAAGAAACTTCTTGTTGATTATGGTAATTGAAGATGACATTAAAGAGGTTAATACGGCAAGCGTGGTTGCCCGCATTCTTAGAGTTATCAATTAACTGGAGGATTAGAATGTATTATATATATATATATATATATATATATATATATATATATATATATATATATATATATGTATGTATATATATATATATATATATATATATATATATATATATATATATATATCGAATCACACCATGAAGAGCCTTCCTGATGTTATACAATAGAGTGTACTTAAGATCTACTGAATGCAATTTTAAAACGCGCAAACATTAACTTATCAAAAAACATTCGGAGCATTAAACAGGCACATAGAAGTGATCCCATTCTAAAATGGGAAATACTAAAAAAAATGGAAAATATAAAGGCGGTAACAAACTCTGTATATTATATATGGAGGAGAAGTTAGCAATACCTACCTTCAACAAAAACAAGGGGTCAGAAATCCTTAATAGATGCAGGCATAGGAAAGCCTGGTTATTAGAATAAAGTTCGTTTTTTTTATTTTGTCACGTGTTTAGGCTTTTGTTAACTTCAGTTTATAGACGTGATTTTATTAAAAAATTTGGCGCTCGCTAACATCTCCTTAGCCAGTTCACACTGAGGGCACCTCGAGGTGGTGTAATGGTTAGCAAGCATGTCTCGTTAAAACAATTACGAATGAGTAGTGAGTTCGATCCTCACTGGGTGCCCCTTACTTTCGGCCTTGTGCCACATCCAAGCTACGCTTGGAAAATCACTTGAGAGGCAGTCGCTCACTTCCTGAGTGACCGTTCCGTAGAACTCGCAGCCTTCGGGCGGAGAGGAACCCGAACGAGGCTACGCCGAAGGGCGGAGTCTCGTTCGGGGAGGTAAACCGGCCTTGAACCCGTTTATACGGGTTCAATGGGCATATTTTTGGGCCGAGACCACGGGCTCGGAAAACCCACAATAAATAACCACCGACCTTGAGTCACATGTCACATGGAGACTGAATATCGCCAGTTCACCCTGATGTTCCCATATGGTGAAACCTAGATAAGTAGGACCTAGCTCATTAGGACTTATTTATTTTACATATATATATATATATATATATATATATATATATATATATATATATATATATTTATATTTAAATATGTTTGAAACAGTAAAGAAGCGTATTGAGGCATTAAAAACAAGACATTTTATATTGTAGGCCATGATAGATTTAAAACAAAAACACACACCAGTCGACCGGTTTCGTCCCCACTCATCAGAACTGTTGACGGGGAACTAAAATTATGAGGAAAAGAAAAAGAAAAAGTCTGTTATGGATGACATGAATGAGTGGAACAGGGAGAAAAAAAATATTATAAAAATTATCCCAACAAAGATGCTAGAAGCGCAGCACAGCAAGTTCAAGCAAACAATCTCTTTGTTTGCAAAGAGTAGAGTGCCTGGACCTGATGTAAAGCGTCTCCAAGACCTTAAGATGGAATAATGAGTGCGAACTAGATATATGCCGTTTTAAAAATACACGGAGGATAGATAGATAGATAGATAGATAGATAGATATAGTCCGTTTTAAAAATACACGGAGGTATTTTTATCGTTCGAATACCTTTCGTTCAACACTTCGTCAGAAGGAAAATGTTGACGTAATTTATGATAAGGACAAAGAAATGGACAATTCACACGGAAAAAAAAGCTCAAATACCTCAGTGTATTTTTAAAATGGTATTTATGTTCTGTGGTATTAAGTCCTTGATTATATATATATATATATATATATATATATATATATATATATGGTTGGATTAATGCGAGTTTGTGATGTGAGTTTTTGGATGGTAAATCTATGGGTAAATAGCAGGACAGACTGGGTTCTATAACCTTGGATGGCAACTGGTCTAGGAGAAGGACAATTCTGAATTGAAAAACTGCGGAGGGTTGTTTGAAGACCTTGTGGCACGTAGTGCACCAGGTCTCTGTATTCGGCCTTCAAAAAGTGTGGATGGTCCTGCACGAAAACCTTCACCACTATAATCAAATCTCATGTGCCGTTGTCGGGCTGTCGGTTTCCTGAGAACTGATCTCCTTGACCCTCATATGTCGAATTCAACGGAAGAGTCGAATAGAATAAAGAATATATATATATATATATAAAGTGATTTGTTATTGTTCGTCACCGAGGCCCGTTGGTATGACGTTTATCTGGTAGCGTAACTGTCCGACTTTCAATTCTCTCGAGTGGATGCGCAATGCTGATGAGTCCCAAATATATTTCTGCATTCTGTTGAGGTTTCTTCTCGACTCGATGAATTACTTAATTATATACATATTACGAAATGGACAAAGTCCGACAATTTATTTATTAAAGACATTTTTATGTTTAACGTTCTTTTTATAGATACAAGTATTTAAGTAAATGCTCTGTTTATAATAAACAGTATTCAATAACATTTACCGGCCTGAATGTCCGAGAAAATATTCGTCCTTGGACAGGATCCGAACCTGCATCCTATACGGAATCGTCATTTACGCTGACGTGCCTTGACCGCTCGGCCACCAAGGATCGTTCAGTAGGCAAGGTCGAATATGTATGTATGTATGTATGTATGTATGTATGTATGTATGTATGTATGTATGTATGTATGTATGTATGTATGTATGTATGTATGTATGTATGTATGTATGTATGTATGTATGTATGTATGTATGTATGTATGTATGTATGTATGTATGTATGTATGTATGTATGTATTAACTTGATTTCTGTAATCATTTAAATTAACATTTTATATTGTTGGGTTAAACTTCTTTTAAAGATAATCATATTGAAGTCTTTTAATGGCCATCAAGCAAAGGTGAATATTTAAGAAAAAGTCGAAGCTCAAAATGCAAACATTACTTCCTTTTGAAATTCCTCAAATTAAATTCCTCAAATTGAATTTTTCAGATGGTTTCAGTTGTTTTGCATATTCGCTCTCCTGAGGTGAAGTCTATGATGTTGATGCGAATTTTTCTGCTGCTGAAAAGCGTAAAATTGAATAGGGTAAAGGAAAAAAGGAAGAGAAAGAACGGGAAAGGGAAAGTCGAAAAGAAAACAAAGTTCGAGACGGAAAAGAAGCAGAAAAAATAAGAATCAGTTTAAAATGTAGAAAAAGAGAAAAGCACAAGGAAATAATAAATTGAAAAAAAAAAAGATAAGAAAAAAAAAATGTCCGAAAGAAAGGAAATAGAATGGGAAAGTAGAAGAGAGAGAAAAAAAGAAATAATGATGACATTGGTATTGAAAGAAAGAAAGAATAAATTAAACAAAGAAATAATGAATGAATGAAAGACGAGAAAAATGAGAAGAAAAGTGAAAATAAAAAATATGAAGAGAAACTTAAAAAGAAAATTAAAATACGAATAAATAAATAAAGAAGAAGAAAAAAAGAAAGAAATTATGAAAATGAAAAGAAAGAAAATAGAATGAAAAATATTAAAATATCAGGTAAGAAAAAGAGAAATAATGAATATAACACCCACACGTACATACGCGCGAGACACACACACACACACACACACATATATATATATATATATATATATATATATATATATATATATATATATATATATATATTCTGAGATGAGGTATTGTGTACATTATTTACATTATTCGAACTATTGTGCTCATTTTTGTCGCCATATTTGTTACAGTATACGGTGTTTGGAAATTCGAGCAACCATTGTTACGAGTGTTCATATTGCAATTTTTTACTGTTTTCATTGCATTTTTACCAGAGCTCATATAGAACTACCTGAAGAAGGCCGGAGTGTACCACGGCCGAAACTTGTAATAAATATGACAACAAAGATGAGGATAATAGTCCGAATAATGTAACTAATATATATATATATATATATATATATATATATATATATATATATACCGTATTTGACGCACATTTTTTTACTGAAAATACCTTTTAAAATTCTTTTAAAATTAAATTTATATGTCATATGATGGTTTACTAATGTTACTAATTACTAATTTTTTCTTGATCTGCCCTGCTGAAATTGGAATGTGTTTTATATACTCTTGCGTTTTATACGTCGTCAATTACGGTATATATATATATATATATATATATATATATATATATATATATATATATATATATATATATATATATATATATACATATATATATACATATATATATACATATATATATATATATATAACGTATATATACGTATACTATATATGTAATATATATAGAATACGTGTATATACGTATTTTATATACATATATATAAAGAATACGTGTATATATATATAAATATATACATATATATGTGTGTGTGCGTGTGTCTTTGTGTGTAACATCCATGACATGTACAAAATGTTTTCAAATAATCTTGTTAATAAAAAAAGAAAAAACCAAAATTAAATAATATGGACTATGAACCTAGATAGATAATAAAACAATGCATATGATCAGTTAAAAGCAAAATAAAAATACATCCTAGATAATGGCTAAAAGCGTAGCTGAAAGCGCTTTGAACACATTCGGATAAATTTATATATTAGGTTGGTGTAAAAATAATGACGTAATAATGTCGTTTTTTGACGTTAAAATTACGTCAAAAAATGACATTATTACGTCATTATTTAATAATTTATGTCCTGAAAAGAAAACAATTTTATAA
>OZ010612.1:68957770-68970270 GCA_963932145.1 Acanthosepion lycidas
TGTGTGCGTATATATTATAAACCCGTATATATATATGTGTCTTATGATTTGACTATGTTATGAAGAATGGAATATATATATATATATATATATATATATATATATATATATATATATATATATATATATATATATATATATATATATATATATAATTAATTCACCGAGCCTGATAGAAACCTCAGCAGAATGCACTGGGCGGCCGTTTCGTCCTATATTTGGTACTCATCAGCAATGCGGATCCACTACCGAGAATTGAAACCCTGACAGTTAGGTTATCAAGCAAACATCATATCAACTGTTCCAACGGGCCTCTGTGGCGAAGAGATTGCAAATCAGACTCAATATAGCGCCGCTTGCTCATATATTCCGTGATGGAACTCTTACCGAGTTCTCTCTAACCATAGGACTGTGCCCCCTGGATCCACGACTACTCTCACCAAACGGCTCACTCTAGAGCATTAGAAGCCGGTTCAAGCAATGATATACACAGATAGAAATTATTAGGAGGATTTGATAATTATATTTAATTAATTCCCATGGTTACAGAGAACTCAGTAGAGTTCCACCACGGAATATGTGAGGGAGCGGCGCTATATTGAGTGTAGAATTTGTAAAAAAATAATTAAACGGAATTTGCATACGTACGTGTGTGTGCGTGTCTGTGTCTATGTTTCCTAATGGGAAACGGGTTATCATGATGGTCCTACATCCTAGCTTGTCTAAGTCAAATAGGGAAAAAGTGCTACCGTGCGGACGCAATTTTCTCCGCGTTCGACCTACATCTTACCGACGCTGCGTGAAATAGAAGAAAGAGAAATTTAGATTTACTATATTATGAAAAAAATTAACTAACATATATAAAAAATAACTATATATTTTACTATATCAATGAATTAAAAAAATTAACTAACATATATATTTTTTTAACGATTTGTTGTTCCCGGATGCTGCAGTTAACAAATTTTCAACGCGAGGTGATTGTTCTTTTTAAGAAAGAACATCGAACTTGTCTGTTCCTATCTATCTATCCATATATTTATCTACAGGTTGTACCACAAAAAGGCAGGAAATTTATATTACGACATAAACGAATCACTGTCTCTTATGAATAATCAATAATGCCCCCCACCTGTTTTGTTACCTTCCTCTTTGAGAGAGTTATTTCTGTTTACTGGGATTATAAAAGGAAACTAGACGCGAAGCTCGTATTCTAAAAGCCGATACCTGCCTACGTTTTGATATTACACTGTCATGCATTATTCATTTTTAATGGTATTTCTTTCATCTTAATTCCCATTGTTTTATTTTTACTACAGCGTTTCGCATAAAAAACAGGAAATTCTAGATTTATTAGATGATGGAAAAAAAAAAACGAACATATAAAAAATTAACTATATATTTTACTACAGTGTAACCCGGATATAAGAGAGTTGTCGGGATCGGAGACGAAGTCTCTTATATCCGGGTTTCTCTTATATCCGGGTTTGGTCTATTTTGTTTAGGTAAGTATGGCTCTAATTTGGGACCAAAGAAAATCTCTCTTATATCCGGGTCTCTTATATCCGGGTTACACTGTATATAAATGAACTAAAAAATTACGTGACATATATTTTTTTTTTAACTATTTGTTGTTCCCGGATGCTGCAGTTAACAAATTTTCAACGCGAGGTGATTGTTCTTTTTAAAAAAGAACATGTAACTTGGGGACTGAAAAAAATGCCAAGAAATTTTGGGGACCTAAAAAAATGCCAAGAAATTTTGCCAGAGTTCTTTACTTTGAACACCACATTTAATGTGTCTTTTTGTTCTGTTTAAGCTACTAATTTCTCTCCTTTGCTTTTGTTTCAAATTATTACCTATTATTACACCTGTCACGGATAGTTTGAAACATAGAGAGGAATAGAGAGTAAGACAGACAGATAGAGTGAATATAGGTAGATAAAAAGAGAGTTCTTTAGTTTGAACACCATATCTAACATTTGTATTTTTGTTCTGTTTAAAGCTACTAAATTTCTATCCTTTGCTTTTGCTCAAAATAACAGTAACAAAAATTCCAACAATTAAATAAACTGTACCAAATTTCCTGTTTTTTATTTTTATTTTTATTTTTTCTACGGGAAATTTTTGGCATACCCCATATTAAATTCGGACTTGTGTCACATCTGACCGCATGGGACGGTTGGTAGATATCCTACAGTTAGAGATTTATTGTGGAATTCATTTTACTCACTTCTAGCAGTTGACTACTTCTTCTACGAGCCACTGGCGAATCTTATATGTGTTGTTCTTGTCCTAAGTATTATCGTTTATTAATTACCAACCTTCGTTTGATTATTCTGTTCAGTAAACTTCCCTATGTTACAACACAGGGAAACTGCATTTCTTGCAACCCTGATAAATATTAATGCATGACGTCAAATACAGTATTTTAAAACAAACACAAAAAACAACAAAAATACCCTTTAATTTTTTTTTTCTCATTTGGTTAGTTTTCTTTTTTCAGCTATAAAAGACTTAACAGGTGGAACTGAGTAATATCTTGGAAATATCAATCGATTAGCAACAGGTTTACAACACTGTCCCTGTAGGTAAGACGTTGCTAGACGGTTAATAAGTCATCACCCACAAGACGCATGAATTGAAAATGAAAATTGTAATCGATTATGTTCGATTAAAGTGTTGCAAAAAAGATCAAACTGCTCTTTATTTGGGCAGGAAAGAGAAGACTACCGCAATATGACGTAAACAAAATTTAAACGGGAATCATGGCAAAACGTTTTAATTGACAAAGCGTCCATTGGAGGTTAATGTCATTAATAACGTTAGATAGAAAAACGTTAAACCGTTTACGAAGTTTTCGAAGTCGGGCGAGAGGCAATTTGATAAACGTTAACACAAATCAGAATTACATTTTCGTCCATTTAAATTTGCCTTCTAATTAGGTTCTAAATAAAATGGCTGGAATTGATTCCCAGGGAAATTCTGGGTTTGTGTTCCGCTCTCTTGTGCCAATGAAAAGAGTTTGGGAATTAGAAGAAAAGACACAAAAGGAAGCGGCTATAAATTGAGAAATGGATTTCACCTGTTGCCAAAGACACACCTCCGGCAAAGACTGATCACATACTTCTCACGAAATTCTAACCTCCGTCCAGGAAACCGCGGACAAGTGTTTCTAAGGTCACCTTATATGAATATATTACTTTCGCGCTAATATCAGATTTTTTTTATCGGCTTAAACAGACGTGTCGGTCGTGGAACGAATAATGGCGCAGAAGAGGATTCTCGCAAGGCGAGTTCAAATTCACGGCTTCACTCTTTTTTTTGGCGGGGGGGGGGTTGAGAGGGTAAGGGGTCTCTTCATAATAATGTTCACCATGTACAAGTTCTTACAGGGAATCTCGAACTGAACATTTTATTGAATCTGTGGGGGGCAGGTTGTTCTTCTTCCACTGATCATTTCATTCTGATGAATTGTTATAGGAATTAATTAAAAGTCAGTAAAAAAGTCATACAGAAACCTTATAATCTGACTATATTTCTGAGATGAGATATTATGTACACTATTTATATTATTCGCACTATTCTCCTGATCTTTGTTGCCATATTTATTACAACGTTTCCGCCTTTCAGTATCTGTCTATATTTCTAAGATGAGGTATTATATACACTATTTACATTATTCGGACTATTGTCCTCATGTTTGTCGCCATATTTATTACAACGTTTCGACCTTTCAGTATCTGTCTATATTTCTGAGATGAGGTATTATGTACACTATTTACATAGTTCGGACTATTGTCCTCATCTTTGTTGCCATATATATCACGACGTTTCGATTTTTCAGTATATATCTATATTTCGGAGATGAGGTGTTATGTACACTATTTACATTATTCGGACTATTGTCCTCATCTTTATCGCCATATTTATTACAACGTTTCGGCCTTTCAGTATTTGTCTATATTTCTGAGATGAAGTATTACGTACACTATTTACATTATTCGGACTATTGTCCTCATCTTTATCGCCATATTTATTACACGGTTTCGGCCTTACAGAATCTGTCTATATTTCTGAGATGAGGTATTATGTACACTATTTACATTGTTCGGACTATTGTCCTCATCTTTATCGCCATATTTATTACAACGTTTCGGCCTTTCAGTATCTGTCTATATTTCTGAGATGAGGTATTATGTACAATATTTACATCATTCGGACTATTGTCCTCATCTTTGTCGCCATATTTATTACAACGTTTCGGCCCTTTAGTATTTGTCTATATTTCTGAGATGAGGTATTATGTACATTATTTACATTATTCGGACTATTGTCCTCATCTTTGTCGCCATATTTATCACAACGTTTCGGCCCTTTAGTATCTGTCTAGATTTCTGAGATGAGGTATTATGTACATTATTTACATTGTTCGGACTATTGTCCTCATCTTTGTTGCCATATTTATCACAACGTTTCGGCCCTTTAGTATCTGTCTATAATTCTGAGATGAGGTATTATGTACACTATTTACATCATTCGGACTATTGTCCTCATCTTTGTCGCCATATTTATCACAACGTTTCGGCCCTTTAGTATCTGTCTAGATTTCTGAGATGAGGTATTATGTACATTATTTACATTGTTCGGACTATTGTCCTCATCTTTGTTGCCATATTTATCACAACGTTTCGGCCCTTTAGTATCTGTCTATAATTCTGAGATGAGGTATTATGTACAATATTTACATCATTCAGACTATTGTCCTCATCTTTGTCGCCATATTTATCACAACGTTTCGGCCCTTTAGTATCTGTCTAGATTTCTGAGATGAGGTATTATGTACATTATTTACATTGTTCGGACTATTGTCCTCATCTTTGTTGCCATATTTATCACAACGTTTCGGCCCTTTAGTATCTGTCTATAATTCTGAGATGAGGTATTATGTACAATATTTACATCATTCGGACTATTGTCCTCATCTTTGTCGCCATATTTATCACAACGTTTCGGCCCTTTAGTATCTGTCTAGATTTCTGAGATGAGGTATTATGTACATTATTTACATTGTTCGGACTATTGTCCTCATCTTTGTCGCCATATTTATCACAACGTTTCGGCCCTTTAGTATCTGTCTATATTTCTGAGATGAGGTATTATGTACATTATTTACATTGTTCGGACTATTGTCCTCATCTTTGTTGCCATATTTATCACAACGTTTCGGCCCTTTAGTATCTGTCTAGATTTCTGAGATGAAGTATTATGTACATTATTTACATTGTTCGGACTATTGTCCTCATCTTTGTCGCCATATTTATCACAACGTTTTGGCCCTTTAGTAACTGTCTATATTTCTGAGATGAGGTATTATGTACATTATTTACATTGTTCGGACTATTGTCCTCATCTTTTTTGCCATATATATCATGACGTTTGGACTTTTCAGTATCTGTCTATATTTCTGAGATGAGGTATTACTTACACTATTCGCATTATTTGGACTATTGTCCTCGTCTTTGTTGCCATATTTATTACAACGTTTCGGCCTTTCAGTATCTGTCTATAATTCTGAGATGAGGTATTATGTACATTATTTACATCATTCGGACTATTCTCCTCATCTTTGTCGCCATATTTATCACAACGTTTCGGCCCTTTAGTATCTGTCTATATTTCTGAGATGAGGTATTATGTACACTATTTACATTGTTCGGACTATTGTCCTCATCTTTGTTGCCATATATATCACGACGTTTCGATTTTTCAATATATATCTATATTTCTGAGATGAGGTATTATGTACACTATTTACATTGTTCGGACTATTGTCCTCGTCTTTATCGACATATTTATTACATCGTTTCGGACGTTTGTCGCTTCTTCAGGTGGTCAGAATGTCGAATTGAACCCTTTATTTCGCTCACTGGGGTAGACTGTTCTAGTTTCACGTACCATGTTTAATGGATGTCAGTTATCTGTTATCTCCTGTTAATTCCCCTCTCCAACTTCTCCACTGCCTTAAGCAGGTATTGAACACACTCTTTATGTCCTGTCACTGGATCTAACCAACGCCTATATTCACAGTGCCATGTGTCCTTGAGGCCACAAAAATCTCATGAGCCAACCAAGCATAGAAATGAATACAATATGCGAATCAGTATTAAGTAATGCTAGAGAAAAGCGATAATAACAACAAAAATTGCAATATGAGCTCTGGTAAAAAATGTTTTCTGAAGACTTTATGTTTATAATACCAGAAATTCATACACAGATTTCCTCAAGAACACCGTTGTAATAAATATGGCGAGAAAGATGAGGACAATAGTCTTAATAATGTAAATACAAACCTTATTCTAGGCGTAATATTTTCCTCATCAGTAACCAGGGAAATAGTACGCATAGAATAAGGTTTTTATATGAATATTATTCATTGCTAATTTACATTATTTACAAGTCTCTTATCCCGATTATTTTGTTGATATTGTTCTGCTTTGGCCACACTACCTACGAAATCTGCTGGAAGAGCAAAGGGAGATAATTGTCTGTTGTTATGGCTACATTTCATGATTTCTTTTTCTACCTCCCATAACACCAGCAGTGTTACACGGACAAAGTTCTTTTTAAAGTGTGGGCTGGAATTATCAAGACATTTTTTTTTATATTTCTCTTAAGCTGGGATTATTCGGGGATTTTTTTTTTTCAATGTGTTGTTTTGTTCCTTTTTTATCATTCCAAGCGCACCTGCAATGACTGTTACTATTCTTGTTTTCAGTTTCCACATTTTTTTCTCTTTCGATTTCTATGCCTTTATATTTAGATAGTTTTTCAAATTCCTTAGTTGGTATGTTACAGCCATATCAATTAGTAGGCAAAGTTTGTTTTGGGGGTTTTTTTTTTCGGTTTTGACAGTTATGTCCGGCCTATTTGCTTCAATCTTCCTGTCTGTAAAGATGGTGTAACCCCGAAGTATTGCGATGCTTTCTGTTTCTGTAAGCGGTGCTGGCTGATGTTCATAGCAGTGTTTATGAACATCTTTTGCAAAGTGTTTGCACATTGTCCAGTGTAAATTTTGACCCACTCTATCGTGATGATTTTTATATTCATTTGTCGAAAGTGCAGAACATAATGAGATGAGATGATCTATGGTTTCCTGATATTTGTCACAGGGCCTGCATTTTGGATCCACGCTATTAGGCATGATATTTGCCAGAAAAGATTCTGGTCTTGTGCTTCAAGTATAAAACCTTCCGTTTCATTCTTTAATCTAGATGCTTGTAGCCATTGATGTTAACTTCATCAATATCGGCTTGATGAGCACGTTCTGAATATTAGCCAGAGAGATGTTTGTCTTGCCAGCGTTGTTTCATCTGCCCAAGCGCTTTATCCTTGGCTTTCTTTTTCATAATTTTTACTGCAACATTTGGTTCTTAGGTTCTGTTTTGGTTTTCTACAAAATCTAATACCATTTATATTTACAACCTTCTTCCATGATTGAATATTTTTTCTTTCGTTTTTCGTGATGTATGGCTAATTATATTATCCAGTACTTTGTGGTTTCCATGTATGTTAGTAAGCCAATAATAGTTTTTGCCTTGTATGACAATTCTAGTTGAATAAGTCCTCTTCCACCTTCTTTACGGGGTTATTATTATTATTATTATTATTATTATTATTATTATTATTATTATTACAATTTTATTTGTTATACTTTTATACTTATTTGACTCAATACAATAATTCCTGTCAAACAGTGAAATGAAGATGGTCCTAAACGGGTTCTCCTCTGGCTCCTTTATCACGAACGCTGGTGTTCCCCAATGCTCTATTTTGGGCCCTCCACTGTTCCTGATCTTCGTCAGTGACCTTCCCGATGTTATCAGTTTCCAAGTAGGCATCTACGCTGACGACACCACTATTTACTCCTGCCTCAATAGTAAATCTGGTATCGTTGACAAAACTAACTTGGCTGAGGATCTCGAAAAGGACCCCTCCAATGTGTGGTTGACTGGGTCAGGAAATGACTTGTAAACTTTAATGCCTCGAAAACAAAACTGCATTCTTTTACCCACCATAGAGAACACTCCCCGCCTCCCATCAGAATGACTGATTCCCAACTCGTTGAGAGCGCCTCGTTACGCCTCCTTGGTCTCACACTGTCCACTGATATGAGGTGGAATAAATATATTGAATCAATAGCTTCATCTACCGCAAGGAAAGTTGGTTCACTGTGTCGTGCCAAAAAGTTTTTTCTCGTCTGAGTTCATCCTTCAAAACTATAAATCAACCATCCGTTCTTGCATGGAATAATGCTGTCATATATGGTCTGGTGCTCTCGCTGTACGTCTCGAAGCCCTCGACAAAATCCAGAGACGAATATGCAAGATGATAGGTCCTGATCTGGTATCTAATCTACAATCGCTATCTCACGGACACTCAGTGGCCTCCCCCTGTCTCTTCTACAAATATTTTCACGGCAACTGTTCCGACGAGCTATTGTCACTGGTTCCCAGACTTCATGAATTTAAACATGCTACCAGGCTCGCATCACTGACCCACCCATCACTGTGAAAACGGTTAAATGTAGCCGTCTCTTCTATTCAAACAGATTCTTCTCCCTCACTTCCCATCTGTGGAAATCCCTTCCCTTTACTTGCCTCCCCGATGTCTATAATCTTCAAATATTCAAATGTAATGTCAATCGACATCTGACACCCTGAGATTGTTCCCATTTCTTCTCCGTATCTTTTTCTCCAGGCATGCCTCTTTACTCTTGTTCACAATCGTCTATAACCGCTTGCGTGCTAGTGGCACTCCTTCCATGCTTGGGGTCAATTGATTTAAATAAAAATTTAAAAAATAATAATTTTCTTTTTATTTGAATATCTTCATAATGCTAATATTAACCATTATTGTTTTTCATATTATCATCTTTTTTTTATTTTAGACATCAACATTATTATTATCTCGATAGCATCACAGCAACAAAGTTAGAGCACCTGTTATTCTCAAGCGATCATCCATCTAGGTACTGACCAGGCTCGACGTTGCTTAACTTTGGTGATCGTACGGAGACCAGTGTTTGAACGTGTTATAGCCGTAAGCATAAGTGATGTTTGTAAGAAGTTCAGATTATAAGAATATGTAGGATAGATAACGGTTGGATCTTGATTAATAAGTTTTTCGATTGTTCGGATCAAGTAAGCATCCTCTAGGGAGCATATACCACAGAGTAGTGGCCCTTGAGAAGAATCTCTCTGAATGGAACGTCCGTCTCAAGAATAAAGCTTTAAGAGATCCAAACAGTAACCCATCTATATGTTGACCAGGCTCGACGTTGCTTAACTTCGGTGACCGTGCGCCTAATGGAATATGACATTTTGACAGTTTATGCATACATAAAGAGAATACTTTTATAAACTTTTTTGTAAAACTGAAAACCTTAGTCATAAGGCAATCAGTTTAAGACACACACACACACACACATATATATATATATATATATATATATATATATATATATATATATATATATATAACATCATCCACAGACAGACTGCTTCGCAGCTCATCAGTGTGGCTAGACATCCTGTTGCCTCTAGCTCGGATCGAAACCCGACTGAACTGGTATCAGCCGGAGATTCTACCACTAAGCCGTCGGCGCACGGCATGCCCAGTGACTGACAGTGACTCTTCGCTATGCGAAGAGTCTCGCTATATATAAGCTATAATAGTCACTGTTTATAAACCCAAACCTACTCCCTAGAGAGCTCAACCGAAATTTATAATATTTATTTCAGGAGCCAATATATATATATATATATATATATATATATATATATATTGGCTCCTGAAATAAATATTAATTTCGGTTGAGCTCTCTAGGGAGTAGGTTTGGGTTTATAAACAGTGACTATTATAGCTTATATATATATATTATTTAAAAGAAGAGGGAAACCGTAAATGTTTTTGGTTGTAATGTGAATTTTTTTAATATATTATGATTTATTTATTTTTTAAATCACATTACCACCCAAACTTTTAGCGGTTTCACTCTTCTCATATATATATATATATATATATATATATATATATATATATATATATATATATATATATATATGCAAGCCGCTATCCATTACTCCGCAATGCCTCCTCCTGCCTTATATATATATATATATATATATATATATATATATATATATATATATATATATATATATATATATATATATATATATATATATGTATATGCTAACCATTTTGGCTCACATTTTCCAATAGCTGGAAGTGGACTTATGATATTGAATCAATTGCTAGGTCGAGTTCTAAGAAGGCAGTTTCACTGTGTCGTGCCAGAATCCATTTATAAATCCACCTTTCATCTGTGCGTTGAATATTTCTGCCACGTCTTGTCTGGTGCTCTGACTATATTTCTCGGGATACTTAAAATCAAACAGGATTTAAAAAAAATATATGATTTAGTAGCATTTACATTTTTGCAACTACATTCCTTTCGTTCTCAACGCACAAAGCGATAAATCGATAAAGAGAATTTAGATACTGTGGAGTATTGAAGCCTCATGAGATGAAAATTTGAACATGTCTCTGAAAATATTAAAAGTACCGTAATTCCCAAGTATAATACGCATAAGACCTCTCTCGTAATTTGTATCCTTAAGGGAATTATTATTATAAACTTAACTCTTCCAGCCTGTTCTATAAAATATCAGAATTGATTGTTAGTTGCAAGGATGAAGATAACAGGAAGTGGCTTTCACAGACAAGAAGTACGAGAATAAAACTTCCGCTTGCAGCTAAGTATTTCGACAATAAAACGATGCGATTTTCTAACAAATCTAGTATTACGCTTAAATCCACACACGGTACCAAGAAAAGAGCTCATTAGGACGTCTGCACCGTTACAATAGTTTTTACAATTTCCTCATTTTCCAAATTTTCTGATCTATTACCAAAGAATCAGCACTATGATTCCCGGACAGATTCCATTAAGATCAGGTAACCATTTCTTCTGCTTTACACAAGGGTGATGACTTACATTCTAATGGTAACCTAAATACACTCTGCTGACAATTAAGAAAAATTACGGTGAAAGACGAGTCAAAAATAAGATTTCGTATTAGATGTTCTGCAATCGCAGACCCAGATGTATTGACAAGCGTATGGAAATTGTCATACTGCCGTCTATGGATCTTAACTGGAAAGTGCTGATCAATTGTTACTTTTTGGGGATAATAATCTTGCTAAAATGATGACCGATATTGACCATGCATATGATATTTTCACTGCAGACACGACCATTACCAATCTCAGTTGCCCCACATAATCTAGAAAATGCTGCTAAGAATGTTAATGCCTTTAAAACTGAATTCATAAGCTTCAACCAGCAAAGTTCAGTACAAACTGCCTCAGGTGAATCAATAAAAGATCGTGAATCTTTTACATATCTAGGAAGCGAGGTAAATTTTAGTGAACAGGATGTGAAATTTCACAAAGCTGAAGCCTGGGTAATTAAATAAAATGGATGAATAATGGTGAAATCTGATCTGCCAGACAACCACAAGCGGAGATTCTTTCGAGTCACTGTAGAGGTGGTGTTAATGTATGGTGTCACTGGTTGGACATTAACAAAAACCCTAGAGTCTAAGCTTGATAGAACCTATGCTCGGATGCTGAGAGATATATTTAACATCTCTCTTGGAGACAACATCCAACTAAATCACAGCTCTATGGACCCATCTCTGATATTTCTACAATCTTAAACCCTAGAGTCTAAGCTTGATCGAAACTATGCTCGGATGCTGAGAGATATATTTAACATCTCTCTTGGAGACAACATCCAACTAAATCACAGCTCTATGGACCCATCTCTGATATTTCTACAATCTTAAACCCTAGAGTCTAAGCTTGATAGAACCTAAACTCAGATGCTGAGTGCTATACATAACATCTCTTGGAGACAACATCCTACTAATAAAGCACAGGTCTATGCACCAATCTCTGATATTTCTACAATCTTTAACCCTAGAGGCTAAGCTTGATGGAATCTATGCTCGGATGCTGAGAGATATATTTAACATCTCTCTTGGAGTCAACATCCAACTAAATCACAGGTCTATGCACCAATCTCTTATATTTCTACAATCTTAAACCCTAGAGTCTAATCTTGAATCTACACTGGGATGGTGGGAGCTATACTTAACATCAACTGGAGACAATATCCTATTAAATGATGGCTGTATGGATCCATTCCCGATATATCTAGAATCTTATGCGAATTCGCTTTGCAGGAAGGACACCGCTGGCGAATAAAACAAGAACTTGCGAGTGATCTACTGTTCTGAACCCGTAGCTACGGAGAAGGAGGAATTGGTCTCCCAGCAACCACCTACATTGACCAGCTATGTTATGACACTAAGTGCCGCCCTAGTGGCATTCCAACCCTGATGTATGAACGTGATGCTTGCTCGACTGGA
>OZ010612.1:68975270-69052770 GCA_963932145.1 Acanthosepion lycidas
TAGCTTTCTGTATTTTGTATCTTGTTAATGACAGTTGCCATTGGATACCATTTGTTGGTTGGATCTGTCAGGAATAGTCAACCAGGAACATTAAGAATGAGTACTCCTTATGACAGAATCTTTGTGGCAAGCTCTCCAGATCAATTCACAATTTATTTTATGCAGTCATATGGTAACAGAACTATAAAAGCAGTTCTTCTCACACCTCCAGCACCTTCCTCAGTATTCATACCGAGCCTAAAACCAATTTACTCCGCCCTAGTTGTTTTGAACAGAAGTAGAGGTTCATCCCTTACATCCTATATCGCTAAAATACTCTGCGTAAACTCTGAAATTTTACTTACTATTTATTTCCTTATTTTCTCCCCTCAGTAGAAGTAGATAGATTTGCCCATCGTCCGGCTTACATTTCTTTCCTGTCTTTTGAACAGGAGTATAGATGTATCCTATACTTCCTAGTAAGGTTTGGGTTTCTGTTTTTTCTTCTCTTTCACTTCAGACAGCCTCTTGCGTCTTAGTGGCTTTATCGCCTTCCTGTGGTAATTTAGTTTAAAAAAAACAATTTGAAATCAGTCTTCACTGATGTCTCTACTTTTATTTTCTGTGGCATTCAGCTTTAAAAGTTAGTTTAAGTATTCACATAATCATCAGGTTCTACTGCTTTGTAGCTTACGGGCGATGTCCTGGTGTTTTTTTGTAAATGTTTATTTTATATTCCTCTTAGATATTCAACCTCCCCAATTTAAGTATTCACATAATCATCACGTTCTTCCGTTTTATGAACAATAAGAATGGGTATTCATTATGTCAGAAGATTTGTGGCAAGCTCTTAAGATCTGTTTACGTCTCTTGTAGCCTTCCATTGATTTTGATCTGGCACAAACATCTGTCACATTTCATTTAGAAAACCAGCCATATATGATAGAAAAAGTAAAGTACATGCGATTTAGTCAATTCCTCTTTCAAGTTTTAGTTAATTATTGTTTTGTTTTGTATTAAGTATCTTATTACTTTAGAAGAAGTTGCAATAAATTTTAAGTTTAGCCGAGAGAAATTCAGACAGAAATTGTATTAGTTCTGTGAAATCGTTGTTTTGACAGTTTTCGTGGCCGGAACAATCTATTTGCATTCGTTGCGTTTCTCAGAATCTATCAGATTTCTAATTTTTTAGTTTTGTTTTTTTTTGGGGGGGGGGGGTTAACTCAAGTTCTAGGTGGGTATCCCCACATGCAGTACTTGTCCTTGGGGATGGGGTCATTATCCAAGAGTGGATATGCTAAGGGAGATTAAGTAATTTTCCCACAGTATTAATTAAGACTTCATTGATACAACAGAAAATTATAAGCTAAAACTTGAAAGAGCAATTTACTCTATTACCAATAATAACTGCCACAAAGAATACATCGGGGAAACGTCAAGAAATCTAAATAATAAATAATCTAATAATCTAAATAATCTAATAAATAATGGACTGCCCCCAATTTTAATTTAAAAAAATCTACTGTAATTATAAGACAAAAACGTTTAGAAAGTACTTTAATGTCTAGATCATCCACAGTATATGTGCGTCCAGGGTCTTACAACATTTCCCCTTTCTTGGCAGATCTTCTGTTAGCACAATGTGGGATATTTTATAACAATCAGGGTTGTGATCATAAACAAAAAGAAAAATAATCTAAATGAAAGCGGCTAGATTTTATGTTCAAAACACATATTTAAAAAATTATTTGCAAATTTAAAATTCCCAGCGTCTGTCGGTCGTGCGCATGTGCAGTCGCCTCCACGTATTCATAACCTTAGCCTGATGAAGTACAAAAGGACGAAACGAAATTTTCTAATTTTGTCATACTTCTTTCCCATATGCATATATATATATATATATATATATATATATAGATAGATAGATAGATAGATAGATAGATAGATATTCATTAATACATGTTTCATTAAATAATATAGAAAAGTTTTTTCTATTTATTTTAAGCAAAATCCTTTCATAATGTCTGATAAGCTTAATAACATTATCATTGAAAATCACCATGTTGATACATACATTAATGAAAAAAATGCTGGCTAAATACACAATATATATATATATATATATATATATATATATATATATATATATATATATGCCAGAAGTAACTACAAAATTGACAGATAGGTAGTCACATACATATGAATTGACGGAAATTAGATAGATAGATAGATAGATAGATAGATAGATAGATATGAACAGACCGAAACAGATAGATAGATAGATAGATAGATAGATAGATAGATATGAACAGACCGAACAGATAGATAGATAGATAGATATGAACAGACCGAACAGATAGATAGATAGATAGATAGATAGATAGATAGATAGATAGATAGATAGATATGAACAGACCGAAACAGATAGATAGATAGATAGATAGATAGATATGAACAGACCGAAACAGATAGATAGATAGATAGATAGATAGATATGAACAGACCGAGATAGATGGATATAGCCAAGATGAGGACAATAATTTCAATAAATCAGTTTGAAATAAATAATGGTAATGTCTCATCAATGTAACTCAGACAGAAAATATCTATTATTAATTTTTGCTCTGTCTAATCACATCGAGCACTTTTATGTTTACACCTCTTGGCTAAATTTGATGATTATTTATTTCCTTGCCTGTGTATGCACACCAGCACACGCGTATACGGTTGCCTATATCTGATCATTTCATTTACCTAACCCTATATATATATATGTGTGTGTGTGTGTGTGTGTGTGTGTGTTTGTGTGTGTTTGTGTGAAAAGTGTGTGTGTATAAATATAAATAAATATATATATATATATATAGTTATTTATATATTATATGCGCGGTACTTATTAGAAAGCGCTCAATATCAGAGATAGAACTAATATATTTGGTTGGATTGATGCGAGTTTGTGACCCTGGGTTTCACGCTTTTGCGATCGTCAGACAAACTATATATATATATAATCGACACGCACACCTAAGTGAAGCTTCTTACAGTCATAATTTAATGTAAATTCCCAAGCATGGCAGTTTATGAAACAATTCTTAACACGTCAAGATAACAAACCCAAGTAATTTCCAAAATTGATACAAAATTTAGTTAATTAATGCCAACAAAAATCCATATTTTGATCCCTATCACATTAAAGGGAGACTATTTGGAATTATTTATTTTCAGATTAAAATATTAACATAAAGCAAAATTTCAAACTTATGTCCAGGAACTCTTTTATGTTATATAACTTCATAGCGTCGTTATTCCACCATCAAATGATTTTCCGTGGTTTCCCGATAAACTTATGGCACCTGTCAGTATAATTTGCTTTTTCTACCATATATGGTTGGTTTTCTTCTATATGGCATTTTACCATACATAGCTGGTTCAAATGATCCTTGTATTTCTTTTTTAATCATAATTCATTCATAGCATCATTATTCAGTCATCAAAGAATTTTACCAGTCTTTCTATGAACTTTTTCAGTTAAAGATTGCTGTAATACGGGCACGTGGGTGCCTAGTTAAAACCTTCGCTTTCTGACCATAAGTCCCGGGTTCAAATCTCACCCTGGTCGATTTGTCAAGAAGGTGACTTCTTGATGTTATCGGTGTGGAAGAGGGGGTTCCGCGCGTGCAGCACATTTGAAAAGTGACTGAAAAACCATATCACGTGTTGAGTCAAGACTTGTGAGTGATATTGAGCAGACTGGTAGCAGTCGGTGGTTGTACTAGCAAGTCATCGTGAGCGAGGATTTGAGCGTGCTCGCCTTGTTCAGGCTGTTGACCAGAAACTGTAACTATAGTCCGCTCGGCATAGTAGAAGTATAAAACACGGGTAAATGTGCCTCAGCATGTTTCAGGCGAGCAACCCTAATAGAAAGATATTGGATGTGAGCAGCCAGCCATAGGAAGAAGATGAAAATTTTGCAGCCTTTTTTCAGAAAATATTTTATTCAGCTTAGAGAGTGACTGTCAAACTGCTCTTTCAGTGTTATTTATTCCTTTGTGTTTGCATGTCCAGCTGGCAGTCGGCATTGGCTGTGAATAGAAAGGAGAAAACTTTTCGTTACATTTTTGGGTTTCTACGCCCAAATAACATGGCGGAGTGAACTGAGATAAGTCCCGAACATTAAAAGATAAATTAGGAATTACGAGCCCCAAAAACTAATAACAATAAAAGACAAACAGTAAAGACAAAATGGTGGAAGATTCTTCGTAGCACTGAAAATTTCGGAAATAAAATGAAAATAACAGACTGATGATATTCTCAGGAAATTTCTGTAATGCAGCCATAGGGTTAGAAATGTTCAATTGGCTTCGGAAAAGGAACTTGATGAGAATCAAATTCAATTCTGGGGGAAAATAATGGAAAATTAAGGATATATTCGGTTCAATTAGAAAAAATGAAAGTTTCTACGAAAGTTCTCTCTCTCTCTCTCTCTCTCTCTCTCTCTCTATATATATATATATATATATATATATATATATATATATATATATATATATATATATATGTATATATATATATATGTGTGTGTGTGTGTGTGTGTGAGAATGTGTGTGCGTGTAACGTGTCTTTAGAGATTGGGTGATCATATATATCCAAAGTCTGCTGTGCCTCCTGACTCTCAGTCATGCTTATTCCTTAGATAGATAGATAGATAGATAGATGTGAACGGAATAAGACATATATATATATATATATATATATATATATATATATATATATATATATATATAATACCGCGCATATAATATATAAATAATTATACATATATATATTCATTTATATTTATATACACACACTTTTCACACACACACACACACACACACATATATATATATATATATATATATATATATATATATATATATATATATATATATATATATATATTCATACATACAGAGAGAGAGAGAGAGAGAGAGAAATAGAATGGTATAAGATGACAATAGATAGATAGATAGATAGATAGATAGATAGATAGATAGATAGATAGATAGATAGACTTATTTAATCATTGTATCCAAATAGGACAAAAAAGACGCAAGTAGTTTCTGTGTGTTAGAGAATATGAGAAAAAAAACTTCTGTTAAGGAGGGGGGACAATAAAACAAGAATTAAGAAGACAGAAGATAATGATTGTCATTGCATTTAAATGTTTTAAAATCTAAGTTGACTAGGAAACAAGAATCCAGAAGAGAGTTTCACGAGTATAAAGTAGCGTAGAAGAAAATAACCTAGAACTTATAGTTATATTTGCCTATTTCAACTGTAAATTCATGAGACCACACCACCAATCTAGTACTGCGGTTAAATTCCTAAAGTATGGGTACCACAAAGAAAAGTTGATTCGAACAGTTGACATGAAAGTACTTATCTCTAAATATATAGCAGGAGCGTCAGACTAGATATGGCAGCAATATTCAAAGCAAGGACGAGTGGTAAGCTTATATGATAGATTCTGACGAGAAAAAAAAGAATCTTGCCCAGTATAGTGAACCAACTTTCTTAGCTGCAGTCTCAGCAATTGATTCAATCGACTCTTTCCACTTCATGTCGACTGAAAAACGTTAGTCTTAGAAGGGGCATTGAATGATTCTTCTGGAGGTTAACATCAGCCATGATGAAGGGAGACAATAAAGGTTAACTCAGACGATTAAAACAGAGCAATTTTTCTGTATAAATTTCTAAGAAATAATATTACAAAGAATTAATGAAACAAAATTTACTATTCTTCATTTAAACCGCTGCACTCCCCACTTTGGGGGGCTGTTTTCCTTATTCGGTAAATTTGAATGCTGTTGTAACTTATAGAACCGTATGACAATCCAAGTTTAAATGTTTTATTACATTAGGTGTAACAGGCTGGTAACATTAGTTCAACGTTTCAATACACGACTTTCTATATTGTCTAGCATTTTTTAGATATTTATAGCGAGATTCTATCCCGACATAATGAGCCAACTTTCTCAGCTGCACTTAGTAATTCATTTAATATATTCTTTCCATTTCATGTCAGCTGAAAACATTAGTCCGAGAAAACGCATTTGCTGGAGGTTAGCATGTGCCATGCTGATGGAAGCTTCTCTTAGATAATTAAAAGAGAGCAGTTTTGAGTTACGAACGTTAAAATCAACAAGGCCTTCCTTGTCCCAGTTATCAACAGATTATCGGTCGTTTTTTTTAAGTTCCGGTGCCAATTTGACCTCATTAAACCAATTACAATTACTATTTAGATAGGAAATAAATAGTTGCGTCCTCAGGGTAGATACAAAGCTTTCTGTATAAATTTAAAAGTAAACCAAATTTCTTAGCTACAGGCTTAACAAATGTTTCAAAATACTCTTTTTATTTTATTCATTATTTCTGAATAAGTTGGGCGTCATGCATCACATCTATATGAGTCTAGATCTATTGGTTCCATTTAAAAACATGAATCGAGTTCTTTGGTTTTGTAGCAACTTGTGTTGTTAGGTAAAACTATCCTTTGTTCAGTCTATTCTATCTTTAAATTCCCTTGTCTTCTATATTCAATTTCTTACAACTGATCAAACACCAAGATATTCAAAGTGTTTAGTATATATTAATTCCATATCCTGAATTTTCAAGTTACGTTCAGGGTATCTCCTGTCACTACTTTCGTTTCAATGCCAGATTATGTTTTGGGAGGAATTTTCATCTTTCCTCTCCACCAGCTAGTGCTTGTATCAGTAAATCATTATTATTTACGATTTAAAACAATTTTTACTGGAACAAGGACGCATGGCAGAGTGGATAAAGGCGTTAGTTAGATCCAGTAATAGGACGCAAAGAGTGTGATTTCGATACCTGTTTAAGGCAGGGGAGAACTTGGAAAGGGGAATTAACAGGAGATAACTGATAATTGACATTCATTAGACATGGCACGGGAAACTAGAACAGTGAGTTAAATAAAAGGTCCAGTTCGGCATTCCAACCACCTGAAGAAGACCGGAGCGTATAACGGCCGAAATTTTGTGATAAATATGGCAACAAAGATGAGGACGATAATCCGAGCAATGTAAATACTTTTTACTGGCTTTAAATAAGCTTCAAGTAGTTTATAAGCCATAGAGAAAAAACAACATTAACAAAAAAATTGCTAGTTTGATTTGAGAATCTTCAACCTTGCCACAAAGACAACTAAAGTCGTGTAAAATATCTAATCATAAAATCTTATTTTTCAGACACTTTATGAAAAAAGTTTATTTTTTTCAAGATTATCCTTATCCTGATCTGAATACTTATATCATAAGCATAGTCCCGCCATCATCACCAATAAATTAGCCTCAAGGAGCAGAATTTACATTATCTGCATTTACAATATTACTATTTGGTTTGATACAGTTAATATATCTCAAATAATACCCTTTTTATATTTGGGTCGTCGGATAGATGAACAAGTATTTCAACCATTCCCAATCTGAGGTGACAAATTTGAAGAGTTGTCGTTCTTGATTAATGATTCAACACTTCTTATTTTCTTGCTTTACAACAGATGGCGTTGACGTCATTTCTCACTGTTACAGTGATCATCTATGCTGGCAATGATGCATTCCTGTCTTTTCATTGGCACCCTCTGGTTCTCCTTCACTCTTCATTACACTCAACTAACTGCATTACCACAAGCGCTAAGGCAAGCTGCTTTTTCCGGTGACGCAATTACAAGTGGGTATTGACATTATTATCTTTCACGGCGATTACGTAGAATTGTCCACATTTAGAAGCAGCTTTATTCTTATTGCACATTAATTCGCCATCTATCTATATTTTTTTTTACAGTAAGCCTAACTCTTTACAAGGCCCGAGGGCTACTCAAGGTAGAGGGTTACGTTTGGAGGCCATTTGTCTATATAGGAGTAGAAGATAATGTCTAACCCTAGCCTTGAATAAGTTAAGACTGTAGTTATCGTGGAAACATCCTGATGGGTGCCGGTTTCACAAGGTTGTGGTTCACTGGAAGAAGATGCTCAAATGAAAGTTAAGGAGGGAATGTGCGTGGTTTACTACTATGCAAGAGGCATGGCGTGTTCTTGCCGTGAAGGTTTGACTTGACGAGACCAGAGAATGTAGTTCATATGAACACGTTCCAAAGAAGTGGCGGTAGAACAGTGCGAGGCTTAACCACACCCCGTCTGTGCGAGTGAGGTTGAAGGGTGGAGAATAGTTCGTCACTCATAAGGGCTCGAACAAGCTTTTGAACTCTAACAAGGCTGGAAATTGCAGTGTTGGCAGCTAAAGCCCAGATATGGCAACAGTATTTCATTTTTGGTCTGATCTGCCTCTTTTAAAGGTAAAGGATAGCAGGAGGGATCAAGTACTTGCTAGGGCCGTATAGAGTGCGGTCTGAGCAGCTGAAGCCCAAATATGACAACTGTACTTCATTTTTGGTCTGATCTGGCTCTTAATAAAGGTAAAGGATAGCAGGAGGGATCAAGTACTTACTAGGGCCTTACAGAGGGCGGTCTAGGCAGCTGAAGCCCAAATACGATAACGGTACTTCATTTTTAGTCTTATCTGGCTCTTGTAAAAGTAAAGGATAGCAGGAGGGATCAAGTACTTACTAGGGCGGTACAGAGTGCGGTCTGGGCAGCTGAAGCCCAAATATGACAACAGTACTTCATGTTTATTCTTACCTCATATGCTGTAAAGTTGGATGTGAGGATGGAGTAATTGAATTGGAAACAGGAGAGCCGAGTTCCAATTTCAGTCGGGTTCATTATTTTCATTTACGCGTAAATACTCTTGGGATAGGTATGAAATCACTTTTTAACCTCCCCTTTTCTTACGTTCATACAAAAGCATACAGTAACCCTCTACGTTGATTGGCTTTTGGGCGTTGTATTAGTGAACATTACTATAAAAAGACGATTGGATGAAGAATTCACATAATGCAAGATCTGAACTTCGATGTGGTGTAATGGTTAGCAAACTTGTCTCGTTACATCAATTACCACTGGGTAGCGAGTTCGATGCTCAATGGGTGCTCCACACTTTCGGCCTTGTGCCACATCTAAGTTGTGCTTAGAAATTCATTAGCGCCCTTCGACCGGGTGTAATGGTCAGCAAACTTGTCTCGTTACATCAATGGCGACTGAATTGTGATTTCGATGCTCAATCGGTGCTCCACACTTTCGGCCTTGTGCCACATCTAGAAAATCACCATAATGCAAGATTTCTGGTTGAAAACGAAAAAGACGACCGGAGATGAAAGTAACAACAACAACAACAACAACAACAACAATAATAATAATAATAATAATAATAATAATAATAATAATAATAATAATAGCTGAAAAATACTTAAAAAAGATACAACCGACCAGATACAGAAGCGATGGCAAGATAAATCGCTTCATGGCCAATACTCTGCCCGTACCAAACAAGATGACGTAGACAAAACCCTCACCCATCAGTGGCTACGCAGTGCAGGGTTGAAAACGGAAACTGAAGGTTTTATCCTTGCTGCCCAGGACCAATGCTTGTTAACAAGGAATTATCAAGCACATATACTAAAATATTGTATTAGCCCTAAATGCAGATTATGTGATAAATATCAAGAAACGATTGATCATCTTGTATCAGGTTGCACGATATTGGCACTCACTGAATATAAAACCCGGTATGACAGAGTGGGACAATATCTGCACTGGAAAATATGCAACTTCTACGGGAAGGAAACTGAAAGAAACTGGTACCAACACCACCCAGACCCGGTTACGGAGATAGGACCTGTTACAATTCTATGGGACTACACAATACACACTGACAGAACAATCAAAGCCAACCGCCCAGACATTGTTATTAAAACCCACAAACAAAAATGTGCCTCCTTATTAATATAGCAGTCCCTGCAGACTGCAATGTATCTTTGAAGATATTCAAAAAGCTGTCAAAATACAAGGACCTTGAAATAGAAATCTCAAAAATGTGGCACATGGGAACATCAACAATCCCTCTTGTAGTTGGAGCCCTTTAGATTCCAGTAGACTAATTGAAGGAATTCCTGGAAGTCCATGCCTCAAGAAGATACAAAAACTTTTCTGACAAGTACAGCCCACACTTTACGAAGGGCTTTATGTTTTTTGTTGTTTTTTTTTTTTGTCAATGGAAAGTGTCATGATGCCATTTTTAACCTTAGGTCTCTGGGCGGGACCCGGAAAGAAATGTGTAAACGCCAGAAATCAAAGGAAATAATAATAATAATAATAATAATAATAATAATAATAATAATAATAACAATAATAATAATAAATTTAATAATAATAATGCTGTCAAATGTATAAAACAAAAGAAACCCATCAATAAAACTGGCCGTTCAAGGTTATGTACAGGGGGGGGGGGTAAATAATGAGGGTTAATGTATGCGTGAAACCAAAAAATCCTACTTCTTTTATTTATCGTGTCCCTTCAGGACGAGAGCGATCATGGCTCTCCACAGTTCCCTGTCTGCCATCCTGTTCTGCCATCCATTTACACAAGTAGTTCTTAACCGGGAGCGACATGACGAAAAGTGCCCCCTGGTAAATTTTATTTCGGTTACAGAACAATTTTGGGATTTAGAAGGTCAGAGTTCAACAATTCTACAACCCTATTACCCTCTATATTTTAGCTCTAATAATCACAAATTATGAAATAGAAATATATTTTCGAGCTTTATTTACATGATTAATTCTTATAACGAACTCGTCTGGAATTGGTAATCAGTTCTCCGATTTCTTACTCTGAGCCTTTATCCATTACACCCCCATCCCGTACGGTATTCCGCAATTGTCACCCATCTAGGCCCTGACCAGATTCAACGTTATTTAACGTGATATGGCCGTAAGTCAGAAAGAATAAGAAAGAAAAATGACATCGCTAATAATAATATTGATAATAATAATAATAATAATTAATGAGTATAAAAACGAACATGATAGGGTAAGGTAATATCTGCATTTGAAGATCTGTCATCACTATGGGACAAAAGACCAGCAAACTCGCATGAAAATCACTCTATAGTTGATGCTACCATCTTCTGGGCTTTTAGCTATCAACCTAAAATCGCCGAGACGTTATTATCAAAGACAGAAATGAAAAAAAGTTTGCACGCTTATTAACATGAGCGTACCGAGTGACAAAAACATCTCTGTGAAGGATTTTGAAAATTAATCATATACAAAGACCTGCAGATGGAACCAGAGAAAAATGTGGCGCTTAAAAACTAAAACCATTGCTGTTGTGTTTGGAGTTTTGGGTCTGATAAAAAAAAAATAGAACTCGAGAACAAATCAACAAAATTCTTGATTCAACATCTGTCGAGGAAAACATATTTCCTACAAGCACATCTCATATCTTGTGAAGAGTTTTGTTCATTAACTTTTCCTGTAAATAGCTGTCTTTTCTTTAAGTGGAGACAAGAAAAAATCCTATCTTTAGTTTTATTTGGTCACTAAGCTCGATGTCCTGCAAAAAAGTTGAGAGCTATTAATTATGCAGATGACCTGTCACTGACGACACCATTACCAATGCTAAAGCTCACCTACATCATGTAGAAAATGCTGCAAACGATTTTGGATATGTCAATGCCTTTAAAACTGAATTCATAGGCTTCAACCGACAAACCCCAAAACAAATTATTTCAGATGAATGAATAAAATCTGTCGAATGTTTTACATACCTAGGAAGCGAAATAAATTCTACTGAAAAGGATGTGAAAATTCGCATATCTAAATCCTGGGCCGCCTTGAATGAAATAGATGTGATCTGGAAATCTGATCTGCCAGACAACCTCAAACGGTGATTCTTTCGAGCCCCTGTAGAGGCGATTTTAATGTATAGTGCCACTGCCTGGACATTAACTAAAATCCCAGTCTAAGCTTGATGGAACCTAAACTCAGATGCTGAGTGCTATACATAACATCTCTTGGAGACAACATCCAACTAAATCACAGTTCTATGGACCCATCTCCGATATTTCTACAATCGTAAACCCTAGAGTCTAAGCTTGATAGAACCTACACTTCGATGCTGAAAGCTATAATTAACATCTCTTGGAGACAACATCCAACTAAATCACAGGTCTATGGACCCATCTCTGATATTTCTACAATCTTAAACCCTAGAGTCTAAGCTTGATGGAACCTCAGATGCTGAGTGCTATACATAATATCTCTTGGAGACATTATCCAACTAAATCACAGCTCTATGACATCTAGCCATAGCACAACAACCTTCATTGACCAACTGTGTTATGACACAGGATGCCATCCTAACCGATGAAAAGTCGTAATGGCTGATGTTATAGTCTCAGGAATATCAGATCAAGCTCGACCGAATAAAAACATACTGAATGATTCATCCAGTTACCAATTATATTAAATTCTATTTTCTTTCCGCGGTGAAGGCTGAATTTTGCCCTCACATTTTTAAAACTAATTTTCGCTTTTATTTATACCTAGTTATTGATAGGAAAAACCAGTAAAAGTAATGCAAATAAATAATTATTTTTCCCAGATTGGTATCCCCGAGTCACCTGTACTAGCGGAGGTACTCACTCATCCGGTAGTACAATTAAAAAAAAAATATATCTTCAAATTTCTTATAAAAGTATTATTTGGCCGGCTACCATTTAAGTGAATTTTTTTATGAGTTTTAATAAAGTAAAAGTCCATATTGAGTTTCTTGTTTTTGTAAATCCTCACTTCATTTCGAAAGAAGCTCAAATGAGGAGAATGATTTGGTTTGTTTTGTGGCATATCAACAGCTCAATTGGTTATTTAATGCCAACAAAATTTTTGTTGCTGGTATTTTTTTCTAAATGTATAGCTGGTAACATTTTTTTTCAAATATTTATTACTGGTAATATTTTTGTTTTCAAAATCGTTTTGCTGATAATAATTTTTCTTCAAACATTTATTGCTGATAATATTTTTTTACAAAGTATTCTGATATTAAAACCTATTTTTTCACTTTCATAGTTTGGAAGATTAACTACTTACTTATAGCTGGGACCCTAACAAGTGCTACCACCACGAGTCAGGCTGGATCTGGGAACACCAACAATTAAGAGGTGGTTTCACGTTCCTCAAAACCTCCTGATCAGAGGCCTTTTCGGTGGACGTAGTTTATCGTCTTACCAAGGGACGCGGGTGTAGTTTATCATCATACCCAGGATGGCATGAGGAGAGGAAGGAATTACACACGTTAAAAAAGTTTTTGCTTCCCACTGAAGTGGTTTTGTTTTTAAAACCAACAGTTTTGAATTTTGGAGAAATTTCACTGTTTATTCGTTCCGGAAATTGTAAAATAAGCTTTTGTTAAAGTAAACCGCTAGGAGAGGGGGCATAAAACAATGATAAAATCAAATGGGGGTCGTGAATAGAAAAAGGTTGAGAACCACTGGCTTACACAAACTGATCAGGTAGGTTATGCACCGTTTTTCTATGTCCCTCTTGTCCTGTGAGTGTTAAATTTTCCAAGCCCACTTTCCTCATTATGTACCCTTGAAATTTCAACTCTTTTTTTCTGATGCTACACATAAGCGTCCTGTGAAGAAGAAATGTCGGCAGTATTCCGTTGAACACTTGTTTGATACGGCTTTCTTTTAATACGTTTTTTCCATTGTGATGAAACCAATGTGGCTCCTATGTAAGACAATAGCGTCAAGTGAGAGTATGAGGCCATTTAAGCTTCATAATCATTTTTTAGGCGAAGTACCAAAGAAAGTTAGAACAAGTCGTTAGGTTATTTTACAAAAAAATAAAAATAAACCGAGTGATAATTTTCAAGCAAGAAAAACTCTAGGTCAGATTTTTACCAAACAAATACAAAAAAAAAAAAAGAATAAAGGCTTTATGATCATCATTCTTCGATCTCCCTATGGTAGATCGAAACTCCATTGATATTCCCTTTCCACACTGTTCGGTCCTGGATTGCTGAACCCAAATCCCCAATGCCCAAACCTGAGTTTCGAGCTATGGTGTATGGGAAGGTCAATTTTCGTGAGAAGACACTTCCAGAAGTAAGATGATACGATTTCCCTGTCCGCTCTCTGGATAGATAGATAGATAGATAGATAGATAGATAGATAGATAGATAGATAGATAGATAGATAGATTCAGACAATTTCTTTTAGGAGACGTCATTATACACGATTTGGGATGTAATTCGGTTTTAGCGGCATTATGGCCTAAATCGAGTAGACCTTCAATGCCTTTTAATATATATATATATATATATATATATATATATATATATATATATATATAGAGAGAGAGAGAGAGAGAGAGGGTTCTATGGTTGTTAAAAGGTTATTATCTTCGCTGTTTTTGTATAGATCTGGGACTCGGTTACTTAATTTTGGTGTAGAAAGCAACTCGGAGAACAAATGTCTGCAGTAGAAAATGCCATATTTTACTTCTCAGAAATATATACATATATATATATATTTGAAAACGTCAATAAAACTCAATAAAGTGAACTCTTTGATTTGTTACAATGCAAAGAGTCTGTTACTGTTTTTCTCAACCTGTTCCGAATTAATATAGGACGCCTTGCATTAAATCATTTTCCATGTCTGACCTCAATAACCAATGGACGGCATGGTGATGATCTATGTGCGTATGTTGAACATTTGATAAAATTGCATGATGTTATGTAACTACGCTTTAATAACCTACTAATAACCTACTAAAAACCTACTAAAAATAGATATGCCACTTTGGTTAACAATTCCTTTTGAATGCTGCTAATATATATATATATATATATATATATATATATATATATATATATATATAGTTAGTTAGTTATTTCTTGCGTACTCGTATCGGGATTTTTTTCTTTGGGCTTTGAACTTGCATGCTGGGCGATTTTTTTCGGCTGACGTACATGTTCTTGGTTCTTTCTTTTTTTATAGCTTTTTTTTCTCTATTGGTTTGATCTTTGCAAGTCAACACACCGAAGATTTTCAGAGCGAGTATAGTTTCTTATACTTAGAAGATTTCTATTAATAATAATTTTATATATATATATATATATATATATATATATATATATATATATATATATATATATATATCAGAGGAGAAGCTTGCTGAATTACAAGTTAATGAAATATCGAAAGCATTATTTAAAGAAAGGAAACAGATGTGGAAGTACAATGACATTGCAAGGAAATATCCACTACTTTGGGAGAAAAAGCAAAGTTCAGTTTCATTGCTTTCTCTGCATCTTACCTTGTTGAAGCTGATTTTAACAGTTTTTCTCTCTGGCTATCAAAAGCTTGTCACTGAGTTGAAATCATACAATGAAGCGATCTTCGTTTATCACTGACAACATTCCAGCCTAAAGAATCACATTAATGATTAAATAAATGAAAACGAATTCCTCTTTATTCATTAACTGTATTATCGAATAATTTACAAGTGTTTATTTTTAATGTTACTAATTTGCATTAATGTAAGATATATGGGCAGAAATATTTTTCAATGAGGATGACCCATTGAGGTTGATATGCTGTAAAACCAAACAAACCAAACCAAATATTTAAATTTTTGCACTTTTTTAATTTTGGGATCTCTACGTTTTAATTTGCATATTGGGCTGTTCCTTTTGCTGACAACCAAACATATTATTCTGTTCCCTCTCCTCGCTTTTCATCACTACCTACAGTTCTTATAGTTTCCTTTCTGAGTCTGCTATCAACAGAGTGTTATCTGCATATATTATGTTGCTAAGATTGTAGCCACCAAGCATCTATTTTACATGTTTATTTGTATACCATTCGTCTTTTAATATTGCTTCCTTATCTGGTCTGATTCTCCTGCTATATATTTAGAAATTATTCATAAAATTAAAAAAAAGAAAGAATCTGCAATGTTATTAATCCTAGTCTGGCATCTCGGCTTTAGTTTCTTTCCACGTATCTTCCCTGTGCCTTTTCTATAAATACTTTCATGATAACTTTCTTCTATGGAATCTAGTTAGGATTACGTAGAGACATTGCGGTACTGCGGTGACTGTATTAAGAATGACTAGTAAGAATATATTGTTTTGGTGTAAGGAATACTGTAGTATGTTTGGGTCAGCAATTGTGACTAGCATAGTTTAAGATAAGACAGATTGAAGACCAGCCTTCCTCATCCTCACTTTTGGCCCTGTGTCTATTTTTTTGTATTACTCAAAATAAATATTACTTTCCCGTATGGTACCTAGATTTCATTCATTTCAACGCAGTACTAGATTGGCAGTAAGATCTCATCATTGTAGAGTTAAAATGGCTAAATATGACCGAAAGTTCTATGCTAACAGTTTCTTCTCTCGCACTTCTCAACCAGTGTAACTCTCGTCCGGGTCATTGCTTCCCAGTCAACTTTGATCTTCAAAAATATGAATTCCATATCCATCGTCATCTTCTGTCTTTTTAATTCCTGTTCTATCTATCTATCTATCTATCTATCTATTTCAGTTCATATCTATCTATCCTCAAACTACTGTATAAATCCAATGTAAATCAATATTCTTATTCTTTTATTGTCCTTTCTCCTTAATAGTATATTTTTCTGGTATTCTCTAACACTTGGAAAGATCTTGTGTCTTAGTGGCTTTATTGCCTTGCTTGGTGTGAAAGGAATCAAACAATGACTATTATGATCATTTTCTTAGGGAACGCGCTTTCTTCTTCTCTTTCTTCAAATTCTTCGCTTTTCGATATTTTTAATTATTTCCTTCTTTTTTTAAAAAATATTTTCTTTCGTCTTTCCTATTCTTTTTCAATTTTAATCTTTTGCCTCGCCACAAAATCTGATATATTTTTTTTATCGCTATCTTTAAGAGTTATCAACTTGTCAGATTTTCATAGAACAGACTCCTGCTGTTTGGTTGAACTATTCATCGGGACCGGTAACAATGTCAGTGGTCGGTAAACAAAATCGCCCCTTTCCCCTGCCCTTCATGCGGAGGAAGCAGGCATCTTTTCAGTGGACCGGAAACAACGTTGATTTGCTTTTGCCGCCATTTACTGGGTAAGTTTCGTTGAAGATTTTTTTTTTTTTTCTCCCTTTCATTTTGCAATTTTCTTCCTTCATCCTCTCCGCTAAAATTCCACAGAATAACTGTGTCTTCTGTCCTGTTGAGTCATTAGACATAAAATGTTTACTGAATATGACAGATTATTTGATTGGCTGCGTATGACAAAAACCGACTTGAATAGAACGAAAAAAAGAATGAAAAATCAAGTTTTGTTAAAATTAATATTAACGAAAAAAAATGTTCCACGTCATAATTATAAAACCTGTTCGAGGATAAAAATTGGTTCACAAAACAGGAGAACCTAGCGAGATTGTAAATCAGTTGGATGAAGGAAATATTTACATTGTACTCCATAAATTATTTTATTACAGAGTTGGTGAAAATGACTTAGAAATATGCTAATAATTCTAACATGCATTTAAATTATCAACAGTTACTTTAAATTTTCGACAAGCATTTACCCCAGTCTTCCGATTTGATGACATGAAACATTGTCAGCCATTATTATTAATTTTTCCCTGGTATTTACTTTCATCTCCATTTTTTATTAGATGAAACATTGTCAGCCATTATTATTAATTTTTAACTAGGATTTACTTTCATCTTCATTTTTTATTAGATGAAGAATTGTCAGCCATTATTATTAATTTTTAACTAGGATTTACTTTCTTCTCCATTTTTTATAAGATGAAGAATTGTCAGCCATTATTATTAATTTTTAACTAGGATTTACTTTCTTCTCCATTTTTTTTATAAGATGAAGCATTGTCAGCCATTATTATTAATTTTCGATTGGTATTTACTTTTTCTGGTTTATTTTCTTAAGTTTTCGAAGCATTGACTTACCAAATGTTGTAGATGAGACACTCCATTTGAATTAAGTCTGTCTCAAGATTATTAGAATATGTATTTTGAGTTTATTGAATCTAAAAAAAAATTGTATTGGAAATTCGAATGTTCATACAATCAACAGCAACAAATCGTTTATTTCTAACAGCAAATATCTGATGAATGACTGTCATTTGTTACTGTTATGGGACCTTACCAATAATAACATAATGGACTATTCCATGCGTAATAAATACTGCGCCTCAAGAGGAAGCAGAGAGTTCAGTCCGAAGTCGGGCCACCGGCTGATCGGTTGAACTCCCTGCCTTCGGGAGGGGAGGAACCTAAAGGAGGCTACGCCGAAGGGCGGAGTCTCTTTCGGGGTAGTAGACCGACCCTGAACCCGTTTATACGGGTTCAAAGGGCATATATTTTCCCGAGCCCACGGGCTTTGAAACCCCACGTTAAACCGGCCTTGTGCCACATAATGCCCTCGTGGCTGGGTGACTAAATACCGTTCAGTCCGAAGTCGGGCGACCGGCTGATCGGTTGAACTCTCTGCCTACGGGCGGGGAGGAACCCGAAGGAGGCTACGCCGAAGAGCGGAGTCTCTTTCGGGGTGGTAGACCGACCCTGAACCCGTTTATATGGGTTCAAAGGGCATATTTTTGGCCGAGCCCACGGGTTCGGAGATCCCACGTTATACCGCCCTTGTGCCACATCATGCCCTCGTGGTGGGGTGACTAAATACTGTTCTGTCTGAAGTCTGGTGTTCCGTCTGAAGTCTAGAGTCCACTCTGAAGTCTGGAGTGAAGTCCGTCCGTCCGTCCGTCCGTCCGTCCGTCCGTAGTCTGTCAGTCACCCACAGCGAGCAAGTCAGTCAGTCGAGTCAGAGGCAGTCCGAAACAGAGTCGCGTTCAGACAATTACTACTAAACCTGATTGTTCGTACTAACACTTTCTATTTCTCTGTATATATTCCTGTTTGTAATATATCTGTGTTATTCCATATCCATGTTCGAGTTCTTCTTTATTGGTTCTACCTTGGACTATCAACGTGGTACAAGGAACCGGACCATAACAGTTACATATTTTCAGTTGAATGAGTACTAGTAGTTGTTAGGCTTTCAAAAAAATACACATATTCAATTCTCGATATCATCCATCTGTCTTTCTTTGGGTCCAGTGTCCATTGATGGATAATTACTCTCCACTGGGATTATCCATAGTTGCGGAAATTTATCGTGTTTTTTGTTTGTTTTATTATAAAGCTTGAAGTGGCTTAGCTTTGAATTCTAAGTTCTCCCGCTAAACTACTTGTAAACTTCTGCTAAAGGACCCTCTCTACCTTGCAACTTGATCCATAGCTCGGGTGTGTGGAAGAGATGAGTTCATATTTTCCCCATCTTTGTTGTTATTTATCATAACGCTTCGGTTCTTGAAACCAAGCTTTATTCAGGAGTCCTGGGTATGATAAACTACATCCGGAAGCAACGCCTCTGATCTGAAAACTGGAGGTTCTGAGGACCATGGAACCACCTCTTAATTGTTGATGTTACAAAGTCCGCCTTATCCCGAGTTGGCAGCATCTGTTAGGGTTGCAGCTATGTGAAAATAGGGAACCCCCAAAGCAAAACAGAACACTATGAAAGTATAAAAATACGTTTTTATAGTAAAAAAAATACCAGCAATACATTTTTAAAGAGGGTGTCCATAAAATTCGTGTGCACTTTAAAAATTATATATATATATATATATATATATATATATATATATATATATACATATATATATATATATATATATACTGAGTGTCCATAAAGTTCATGTTCAATTTAAAAATTTATAACTTATTTGTATTTGCAATAGAAATAATTTGTAAAAAGGATTAGAAAGAAGTAAATCTGTATTTTTTAAGGTTTTATTGAAATTTTATTTAACTTTCCACCATCATTAGCAATCCAAAGGGTAATACGATTTTGCAGTTCACGGAAAACATTTGCCAACTGATTTACAGTAATGCCTGAAATCACATTAGTTATTTTAGCTATACTTAAAACTAGGTACATTAAACTTTATAACATTTTTTACAGATTATTTCTATCGCAAATACAAATAAAGTTATAAATTTTTTAAAGTGCACACGAACTTTATGGACATCTCTCTCTCTCTCTCTCTCTCTCTCTCTCTCTCTCTATATATATATATATATATATATATATATATATATATATATATATATATATATATAGTGAACGTATGCATCATTTTGTATTTATTTTATCGTAAACATTTTGTACAAAGGGTAATACGATTTTGCAGTTCACGGAAAACATTTGCCAACTGATTTACAGTAATGCCTGAAATCACATCAGTTATTTTAGCTATACTTAAAACTAGGTACATTAAACTTTATAACATTTTTTACAGATTATTTCTATCGCAAATACAAATAAAGTCATAATTTTTTAAAGTGCACACGAACTTTATGGACACCCTGTATATAAAAATTCCCAACGGTAAATGGCAGTTGATGTCCAAAACGACCTAAAGTCCGTGGTTAACTGGGGTAAATAATGGCGTTATATTAAGCGTTTGGTTGCGAGAAAAAAAGGAATAACGAGGCTTAGATTTTGAACAACGTTTATTGTTTAGTATGCCGTACAGATATGCCGAAAACTAGGTGAAATATCTGTTTCAATAGCCGATTGTCAGGATGGCCTATTTCTTGTGCTGGCCTAGACGGTTTCACAGGATATGGCCAGTGCACGTGTTGGTTGATCGAGATCACGGTGGTAGGTTGTTTTCGTGGTTGGTGGGCCTGTTCTATGGAACGCGGCCGCGAAGACGACTGCAGTGGAATGTCTTGTAACAAGTCAGGTATGCCGAGGTAACGGCGGTGGATTGCTGAGATGACAAGGTGTTGTCAGATTAGCGTGTGATTTGTAAGCTTGTTCTGCGGAACGGGGTCGCTGTGGCGACTCTGAAGGGAATCCCTTGTAAACGAGTCGAGTATGCCAAGGTGACGGCGGTGGATTGCCGAGGTAGTGTTTGGGTCGATTTCTTGGTTGCTATTTGCTGAGGTGACGAGGTAGAGATGTTGTCATGTCAAAGATGAATAGACGTGATGGTTAGTCAAGCCTGGGAGTGATAACGTTCGTTGAGACGAGCGTTCATGTTGAGAGGTGGTGGCGACAGCAGCAGCAGAGGCAGGGCCAATCGTATCAACCGGTGACCCACCAGTCCGCAACTGCTGACTGTCATCAGAGAGCCCCCATGGGCAGCTCCTTTTCTGATGGGAACGTTTTTGATTGGCCAGTGTCACTTTCATTGCGGGGTTTGATTCCGTACTCAGACACAATGTGCAGAGCCTATGCGAAGAGAACGAGTTTTTTTTAATTTTGTTCTTTGTCTTCTTGTCGTTCACATCTGGTCAGCATACAGAATGAATCAAAAAGAGATCTATCTGCAACGGAGTATAACAATGGCATGTTAATTTTAACACCTCCAAATCTAAATTTTCTCCATTAATCATCTGAACGACCACTCTCTGACTTCCATCTGCATGTCTAATGCTAACCTCCGCGAAAGTCACTCATGCGGCCTTCTCGGACTTAAGTTCTCAGGTGACTTGAAGTGGAAAGACAATAGTGAAACCATTGCTAGATCAGTTCACTCCGTGTGAGGCAATTTTTTCTCCCCGGAATCTATCTTACATATCTACAAGTATACCATTCGTCCATGCTTAGAATATTGCTGCTATATATGTCCCGGGGATCCTGCTATTTACCTTGTGCTTCTTGATAAGATCCAAAGAAGTATAAGCAATATTATTGGTCCTGACCTGGCATCTCAGCTTCAGTCATTTACCCACCGCCGCAATGATGCCTCTCTGTGCCTTTTTTAATAAATATTTTGCATGATTATTATTCGGGTGAGCTCATCACTATGTTACCTAGTCTTTTTAAATTTAAGTACAGTACTAGACTGCTATCGAGATCTCATCATTTTACAGATGACCTGGCTAGGTATAGCCGTAAGTTCTATATTAACAGTTTCTTCTCGCTTGTGGAACTCCCTTCCGCCCCATGCATTCCACCCAACTTTAATCTGCAAAAAGTTCTAAATGCAATATCAATCGCTATCTAATGTCTTCCTGATTACTCTTTCCTCTTCCCGCTTATTAGTAATGTTTCTATTTTTAATTGTTCCACGCACTCTAACCAATTCTGTTTTAGTGGCTTTGCTACCTTGCTCGGTACCAATAAAAAAAAATGAAGGCACACAATTGGCTTCGAAATATTTAGATTTTGACATTAAATAAACCACAGAGGCTGATATCCCGCTAAACAAAATCAGCTAAAGAAAATTTGAAGCCATACAATTGCGTTCAAAATATATTTAATTGAAGCCATAAAATAGTGTTCAAAATATTTAGATTTCGGCATTAAATAACCCATAGAGGTGCTGATATGCCGCTAAACAAAATCAACCAACCAACGTTGAAAGCATATAATTGTGTTCAAAATATATTTAATTGAAGCCATAAAATAGTGTTCAAAATATTTATATTTCTGCATTAAATAACCCATAGAGGTGTTGATATGCCGCTAAACAAAATCAACCAACCAAAATTGAAAGCATACAATTGTGTTCAAAATATATTTAATTGAAGCCATAAAATAATGTCCAAAATATTTAGATTTCGGCATTAAATAACCCATATAGTTGTTGATATGCCGCTAAACAAAATCAACCAACCAAAATTGAAAGCATACATTTGTGTTCAAAATATATTTAATTGAAATCATAAAATAGTGTTCCAAATATTTAGATTTTGGCATTAAATAACACATAGATATGTTGATATGCCGCTAAACAAAATCAACCAACCAACCAACCAACCAAAGCCTTTCTCATGTGCTTAACAAACCGTGTAATATTTAGTGAATTTTCACCTCAGCCCTTTATTTACTCTACGGCGTTAGATTGTCCTATATCTACGGATATCGCCTGTAGTTTCCACTAAGTATACACTAACTTTCCCAGGGATTAAACTCACAATTATTTTTCTGTGTGCCGCAAACCTTAAAGACATTGGCGATTATGGCACTCCACAATTTCAGGTTCTTGGTAGCGCTTAGTAATGTTTTTGTTGTTGCTATCACTCCTAACAACATTTCTGCCATCCATTCGCACAATTTTGTTAGGTAAGTAATGCGTTTATATTTCTGTCACTATTGCATTCAGTCTGTCCTGTGAGCGTCAGATTTTCCAAGCCCTCTTTCTTCGTTATGTGCCCTAAAATATTCAAATGTCTCTTTCGGGTTTTAAGTGTCATTTCAGCTTCCATTTTCTCTAAAACTTCGTCGTTGCTCACATGTTCATTCCATGGAATTCTCATCATCATTCTGTAGAACAACTTTTTTTTTCTTTGTCTGTAATGAGAACGGCGAGGATTCATTGCCATATAACATGACCAATAATGCACAGCGCTTCAGGACTTCTTCGTTGTTTCTAAAGAAATTTTCCTGTTTCATTATAGGTTGCTTATCTTTTGAAAGAGATCTTTCCCATACCCAATACAGTCTTTGCCCAGAATCCAAAGGATTGGTATTACATAGATGTTCATCATTCTTCTTCTTTTCTAACAAAATCTTCCTGTTTCTTAAAACTTTGTTTAGCTTTTCGAAGACATGAGGAGATTGTCCAGCATTCATTGCTATATAAGAGGATTGATATTACATAGAATTTCATCACTCTTTTCTTTGTTTCTAACGAAATCTTCCGGTTTCTTAATACTTTGTTTATCTTTTGGAAGACATGAGGAGATTGTCCAGCATTCACTGCCATATAGGAGGATTGATATTACATAGAAGTTCATCACTCTTTTCTTTGTTTCTAACGAAATCGTCTTGTTTCTTAATAATTTGTTTAGCTTTTGTAAGACATGAGGAGATTGTCCAGCATTCTCTGCCATATAGGAGGATTGATATTACATAGAAGTTCATCAATCTTTTCTTTGTTTCTAACGAAATCTTCCTGTTTCTTAATCATTTGTCTAGCATTTGGCAGACATGTGGAGAGTGTCCAGCTTTCACTGACATATAGGAGGATTGATATTACATAGAAGTTCATCACTTTTTTCTTTGTTTCTAACGCAATCCTCCTGTTTCTTAATAATTTGTTTAGCTTTTGGAAGACATGAGGAGATTGTCCAGCATTCACTGCCATATAGGAGGATTGATATTACATAGAATTTCATCACTCTTTTCTTTGTTTCTAACGAAATCTTCCTGTTTCTTAATACTTTGTTTAGCTTTGAGAAGACATGAGGAGATTGTCCAGCATTCACTGCCATATAGTTGGTTTGATATTACATAGAAATTCATCACTTTTTTCTTTGTTCTTAACGAAATCTTCCTGTTTCTTAATACTATCTTAGGTTTTAGCAGGCGTCTGTCACATTTTTCGTCCTCTGTTAAAAACCTCCTGGATATTTGTACTTGTTTGTTTTTGGTATCTCCAATTTTTAATTTGCATTTTGGGCTGCCCCCTTTGCTAACAACCACGCATTCTGTCTTCTTGCAGTTGATGTTTAATCCTCTCTTCTCACTTTCCTTCACTCCCTTCTGTATGAGATTTTGCCAACACTATCTCATCTGTATATCTGATGTTCTTAATAATTTCACCAATAATTCTCTCAGAAGCATTTCACTGCAAAGTTTGAATAAGTCCAGTGAGAAGACTTACCATTGTCTTACGCTCCTTTCCATTGTTTTTTTTTATATATTTATTGAATTCATTTTCGATCTGTATGAAGACGGTTTGCTGCATGTATAGGTTCTGGTTTATTTTAATATCCTTCCCAAGTTGGCCAAGGTTACCTAACACATCTAACACCTCTTTTACGTAGTAATTTACAAAACTAGTTTGCGTAATCTATAAAACATAGGTATACTTTGCATTTGTATTCCTTTTTCTGATATCATTCTCAACATAAATATCACATTCCTTGCTCCAGAGTCCATAACAAATTCTATTCTTGTCCTATTTCTGAGGCTTACAATCACATCAGGTTAAAACACCGGTTCCCGTACGATGACTGACGTTAAGCAGTTAAACCTGGTCAGTATCTAGATGGGTGACCGTTTGTGAATTCCAGGTGCTGTATGCTTGGATGTGTGTGTGCTGTAATGGATATTGACACGGAATTGTTAATCGGGCGGGAGTTCAAATTCCAGTCAATGTCGTTATATACACTTTTGCGCAAATACTCTTGGGAAAGGCATGAATCCACCTATTCTCCCCAGCTATGGGTTAATTAGTAAGACTTGTATCATTAAACAATTATTAGCGCCAAAATAAAATAAAATTATGTACAGAAATGTTTATATTTCGACATTAAATAACCCATAGAGGTGTTTAGAACTGTTAAACAAAAAATTTCTGGTCGGATTGAGCTATGGTCACCAGAATTTGGGTAATATGTTGTTAAGTATTTGGCCTTCAGTGATGAATCCTGGTAGAACTTCTAATCTCTACAAAATCGCATCACTCTATAGGATGAATAAGTCCGGTGAGAAGACACATCCTTGTCTTAAACATCTTTCTGTTTTTGTCTATTTACTGAACTCATTTTATGTAGTATGCTGGCGGTTTACAGCCATTCTACGTTCTGGATCATTGTAATATCCTTCCCAAATATATCTAGGTTAACTCGAGTATAAATCTTGCTTTGCTTGTTCCAGTGTCCTTAACAAATCTTCATTGTTCTTGTCCAAATTTCGGATGAGCTTCTCCTGGGGAGGGTCTATTCATCACAATTCGGATATGTTGTTAAGGACTTCTAATATTCTCAGAATCTCCTCGCTGTATAAGTTGAATAAGTCCTGTTAAAAAACACATTTGTATACTACACTATTTTCTATTTTTGTATATTTTCTAAAATCAATTTCTATCCGTCTGTAGGGTGTTTCCTGGCATTTGGCATTATTCTAATACCTTTCCCAAATATGTTGTGGTTAACGAGCAGTCCGAACAGTCTGACGCACTTCAATATTAGGTTGGTGCAAAAATAATGACGTAATAATGTCGTTTTTTGACGTATTTTTAACGTCAAAAAACGACATTATTACGTCGTTATTTTTGCCCCAACCTAATACAACATTCTTACTTACCATTCTTACTACAGCCAGCATAATACCTCAAGTCTCCATGAAGTTCTAACTAGTTCCCAGACGTACAAGAGAGGAAAGTAATATTTATTTTCTGGAGAGGTTCTATTCATCACAATTGAGATATGTTGCTAAGATTTTGGCCTTCAATGATAAATCCTGATAGGACTTCTAATTTTCACAAAATCTCTTCACTATATAGGTTCAATGAGTCCACTGAAAATCGAAATTCTCGAATCAATTTACTATGTTATTGTCCCTATAATAACATATATATATTGTCCCTATAATAAGATAAATATAATGTCCCTATAATAAGATAAATATATTGTCCCTATAATAAGATAGATATAATGTCCCTATAATAACATAAATATATTGTCCCTATAATAACATAAATGATTATAACTCCTCATCTCAGAAATTCAAACTGAAACGATCTGAATTCGAACTCGGATCTGCTATTTTGTTAATGTTCGTTAACCATTACACTACCTGAACAACCATAAATCTCGAGATAAGAAGATCTGGCAAAAGATAAAAATGAAATTAATAAAATTGATAGCGTTAATTTTATCCAGTAAAGCCAAACAATATTAATATTATTAGGATGGTGCAAAAATAATGACGTAATAATGTCGTTTTTTGACGTTAAAAAATAGGTCAAAAAACGACATTATTACGTCATTATTTTTGCACCAACCTAATAATTATCCTAGGGAAGGTAGACGTGAAATAACTATTCCTTATGAGCTGACTGTTTTTATGCAACGATGCGTGCAAATAAAAATCGTGCACAAATTCCAGAAAGAATACAACTGCGCATGCTCCATTGTATTCAAATGAATGCTTCATTTGCATAACTGGAGGCAGATTTTGCATGGATTGAGCGATAACAATAAATTCTTTGTTTTCTTCTTTTTATTCATTTGCGTTTTTTGTTTTTTTTTTATTTTTCGCCACCACAAAAACACACGCGCACATTACCAGAAAGTTTCATCGTAATTATCTTGATTATAAATATTTATCTGTCATTATATTGTTATTTTTAATTTATGAAATAAGGTTTCACGAAATATCTATAGAAATAAATTGTGGCCATTTTCATAATGAGCCGTTTGCCGTATTCGGGAAGAAAGAAAATGCCTACTTTTCAGCAATTTTTTAACTGTATTCATTACTACTCTTATACCATTATTATATTACTAATATATTATTACTATTATTATTGTTATTCTCACGGTGCCTGTGGGAAGAAACTTAGGCAACGTCAAAGGCAGGTCCCAGGGTAAAGGAGCTACCATAGTTAGGCATGAACAAAAACAAAAGTACGGTATGTAAAACTTCCTATCAGATATTTTACGGTAAGCCTGACAATTTTTGGGTAGCTTTGAACAAAAACGAATGAAGATTATATGCTATATATTATTTTCTATCAAATATGTCCAGGATAATGCAGAATACTGTAATATTTGACAAGGGTAGGCCCACTAGGATTTACCAGAAACTGGGTCACATTATACACGATCTATATGAAAAATATCAGGTTTTTCGCAACAAAAAATATCAATAGTCGCCCTATGCATTTCATATCGGAAAAATCTTTTGATTCTTCATTAGAAAAGGGTGTTTCATTAAGACGGAGCAAGTCATAGCTCCGTCTTAATGAAACACTTGCTATTCATATTACTCTTATACCATTTATTAGATTACTTCTATTATTATTATTATTATTATTATTCTCACGGTGCCTGTGGAAAGAAGCTTAGGCTACATAAAAGGCAGGCCCCAGTGTAAAGGAGCTACCATAGTTAGGCATGAACGAAAACAAAAGTACGGTATCTAAATCTTCCTATCAGATATTTTACGGTAAGCCTGACAATTTTGGGGTACTTTACACATGAACGAATGAAGACTATTTGCTATCAAATATGTCCAAGATAATGGACAGTACTGTAATATTTGATTACGATAGACCCACTAATATTTATTGGAAGTTGGGTTCGCATTATACACGATTCATCTGAAATAATCAGTTTTTCACAACAACAAAAAAACATTCAAGAGTCACTATATATATGAAGTAGACGAGTATATTCAGTACCCTCTAAGGATAATGTTTATATAAATAACAATGCGCATCCCGATACGTTAAACAACACTTGCTGGCCAGCATCAACAGCAGGGAGCATCTCCGACAAGGCACCACAACAGAAAGTTAAGCAACCTCCATTGCTGGCAAAATAACGCAAAAAAGAATATATGGGTAGAAAGGACTTTTGACTTAGAATAACCAGAACCTAATAATTGTAACTCGACACACCCCAACTTGTGGGACACCCTGCATTATGTAACGCTAATCCTGAAAAAATAACGGTTATCATTGGAAAGACAAAACCTCAGTAATGTAAAATCTTGCAAAACAGAGATCAATGCAGTTTTGTGATAGGAATTATCTTTTAATTCTTCATTGCTAAAGTGTGTTTCATAAAGACGAGTTATATATAAAGGGTGTTTCATTAAGATGGATCAAAGTCAGTAGTAAATAAATCAATGTTATTGGTGAAAAATTATTTATTTCTCCATTGGATCATGTTATTTAAGTCATGGCAATTACGTATGATAAATAATATCGTCCAAATGTCCGCCAAATCGCAAAGAAAAAACCATAAGACGCTTAAATTTAATTCTCATTTAAAATTGGTCAAAGTTATTGGAACAGCTTTTACTGGGCATTTGTTGATTCTAATTGGCATCCATCGTGGGTACGTTTTTGCTCTTTATGTAAGGACAAAAGGGAAGAAACATAAGCTACACAAGAGGTAGGGTGGGGGAACTACTGTAGTCAGGCATGAACGACAACAAAAGTATGGTATCTAAAGCTTCCTATTTTACGCTAAATCTGACCATTTTGGGGTCGTTTTGCACAATAAAGAATGAAGACCAGATATTTGCTATCAAATATGTCCAGGGTGATGCACAATATTGCAATATTTGCCTATGGTAGGCCCACTAGTATTTATCGGAAGTTGGGTTCGAAATATACACGAGTCATATGAAATAATCAGGTTTTTCTTGAAAATGTTCTTGAATGAGCTTGGATCAATGAATTTCTAAAGCAGAGAGAACAGACATATAAACTCGTGAAATACTCAACAGAAATTGATCTTTTGGGTATATAAAGGGTGTTTCATTAAGATGGATTATATATAAGGGTGTTTCATTAAGACGTATCAAAGTCAGCAGTAAATAAATCAATGTTATTGGTAAAAATGATTTATTTCTCTATCGGATCATGTTATTTAATCCATGGCAATTATGTGTGAAAAATAATATCGCCCAAATATCCGCCAAATTTGAAAGAAAAAGAAAAAAATCATTAGACGCTTAAACTTAATTCACATTGAAAATCGGTCAAAGTTATTGGAACAGCTTTTATTAGGCATTTGTTGATTCTAATTGGCATCCATCGTGGGTAAGTTTTTGCTCTTTATGTAACAGCAAAAGGGGAGAAACGTAAGCTACACAGGAGGTAGGTCCAGGTAGGTAAAGGAGCTACCGAAGTCAGGCATGAACGAAAAAAAAAGTACGGTATCTAAATCTTCCTATTAGATATTTACGGTAAGCCTAACAATTTTTGGGGGGTAGCTTTGAACAAAAACGAATGAAGACCCTTTATTTGCTATCAAATATGTCCAGGATAATGCAGTTCTATTTGACTACGGTAGACCCACAAGTATTTATCAGAAGCTGGGTTTGAATTATACACGATCTATATGAAAAAAACTCAGGTCTTTCACAACAAAAGATATCAATGGTCGCCCTATACATGAGGTAGACTTATATATGGCATGTGGTACGCGAGGGTTATATACATTTTTGAATTCGAAATTGTCTTTCTCCTAGACTGGCTTCCAACAACGGCTGCCCTATTACTTAACCCATAGCTGGGATCGAGTGAGGGATACTTGTCTTTCCTAATTAAGAAAGTGTGTAGATTTCAAGAAAATATCGGTAACAGTACATTGTGACCGTGTTCATAATTAAGCGTTCTCCGTATTCGATAATTAAAAAATGCCTACTTTTCAGCAACATTTAGACAGTCTACATTAGCGTGCCAAATGATCAAGATCACGTGTCCTGTAACAGATGAGGGTCGTAGGGGTACCACGTGTACTGCATCCATAGCAGAACTGGTGTGACGTAACCCAAACCTCTAAAAACCGGTTTGAGTTTTTCTTCACATTTTTGGGGGTGAAAAGTGATGCAGTCATAGGGTTAACAAGGTTATTTGCGCATAAATGAATTTAACGAACTCGGCTGGAATTCGAACTCAGCTCGCTATTTATCGATCCACCCACGAGGACCAAATGTGGCACAAGGCCGGTTTAATGTGGGTATCGCCGAGCCCGTAGGCTCGACCAAAAATATAGCCTTTGAACCCGCCTAGACGGGTTCAGGCCCTGTCTACCTCCCCGGATGAAACCTTGCCCTTCGGCAATGCTTCGTTCGGGTTCCTCTCTGTTAACGCAGAGAGTCCGACAGCTGTCGCTTACAGTGAAAGACTATCACGACTCAGCTAGACACGGAGGTCTTGCTCTAAAGTGATTTTCCAAGCGTAGCTCAGATGTGGCACAAGGCCAAAAGTATGGGGTACCCAGTGAGGATCGAACTCACTACTCAGTCATAATAGTTCTAGCGAGTCAAGCTTGCTAGCCATTACACCACCTCGAGGTGCACTTGATTTTCTAAGCTCGGCTTAGATGTGGCACAAGGCCGAAAGTATGGGGCACCCATTCTCAGTTGTAATTGATCTAGTAAGACAAGCTTTCTAACCATTACACCACGTCGAGGTGTTCAAATTCGAACTCAGCTCTCCGCTTTTTCATTTCGAAACGCTATCCGTTACCCCACTGCACATCGACATTTATAATTGTATAATTTAAATCCTACATAATCATGGAAAAGCGTTCCGAATTGACAAACGTATGGATTGTTTCTACACTCATAAAGTTGAGAAAAGAAAACACTTGTTCCAATACACGAAAAAATATAATTAAAACGTAATAAAGACACCTTGTCAAATTTGTTCCACTGTTTTCTTTAATTAAGTCTGTATTGACTTTTAACAAATCCATTTCAGCTATGAAATCTTTCATATTTTTAAATGACCAACGTATTAACAGTCCTGGGTATGACGTTTAACTAAATCCGGCAGCAAGGCCTCTGATCTAGAGATTGGAAAGTTTGAGGAGCGTGGAATAACCTGTTAATTGCTGATGTTCCCAGGTCTATGCTGACCTGTGGTGGTAGAATATGTTTGGGTCCCATCTATGGGCAAATGCTGAACCTGCAAGCAAAAATCAAAACACTAGGAAAGTATAAAAATAGTTTTTTCTATTAAAAATATGAGCATTATTACAATTGACCAGCAATATATTTTAAAACAAAATGATTAGCAATATATTTTAAAACAAAATGATTAGCAATATATTTTAAAACAAAACAAAATGATTAGCAATACATTTTAAAACAAAATGATTAGCAATATATTTTAAAGCAAAATGATTAGCAATTCATTTTAAAACAAAATGATTAGCAATATATTTTAACGCATAATGACCAACAATAGATTTTTTAAATTCAAAAACTTCCAAGAATCCCTCTTTTATGCGCCTGTGTAGTCGTATCAACATAACAAATTTAGTTCGATGACTTTCCCATATATATATATATATATATATATATATATATATATATATATATATATATCACATTGAGTGTTGGTGTTAATAAAACAGTGCTCGATGTAAGATAACAGAGCTATAAATTATATATTAATAATCGATATACATTTTTACTCTCTGATAGTCGATGAGTACTCAATTCTCAATTCAGCACCTGAATATTGTGTTGTACATGAAATTATGGATCATGCTACCGGTTAGGTATATATATATATATATATATATATATATATATATATATATATATATATATAGGGTACGATGAGAACGAATAGACTACAATTTCAACGTTCGTAGCATTTAATCTAAATAGGGCTCAATACAAAGTACAGAAATATTATTTATTTTAGGATATTACATCGAAAATATGTCAAAATAGCTACACGATTCCAGTCGTGTCTCGACGCGTATTGAAGGCATCTCATCAGGCGATTGTTATTGTTTTATTTATACTGAATAAATCGTTCACTCACCAGTTATATATATATATATATACATATATATAGTAGAAAAAAATTGTAAAGAGACTTTATGGACACTGTATGTATATCTATGAAAAATAGACACCAAAAATCACTCTTTAGTTCAAGCTACTATCACAATAATTACATTTATTTCTATTATCATTGCACCACCATTAGTAATCACTTCTACCACTTAACAATAACTATTAACTACTAATATTAGCATTACCAACAACCCCACCCCAACACCATTACTAGTCTTAGCATATTAGTCCGCTATAATCATTAATGTAAATTACTTCTTCCTCCCCCAACCAGTAAATTTAACAACATCAAATAAAAATAATAAGTATAAACGAACTTCCATTTCTACCAGTTATATATACGCTGTCATCAAAAACAAGCAAATAACCAGCTTCAAAATAATAACAAATCGACCTTAAAAAATTAAAAATAATAGCAATTTTTACCTGTTATAGTTTTACATAGACCCCACCACGCGTATATACGTGCATGCAAGGAAATATTATTCAGCGAAAAAATATAGAAATGGTCTGATTGTTGACATGGCTACATTCAAGAGAGAAATGGATACTCATCCCATCATTGAAATTCAACAATCAAATGCGTATATTATGTAGAAAACAGCACACATATACATACATATGTCAAGTCCCATAGTGTCCACATATGTTTATGTCTGTATGAGCCCCGGTGGGCGAGCGTGTGTGTATGTGTGTCTGCGTACCTCGACGGGTGTACGGACATGCATGTATGTTTCGGTTAACATGAGTGACATCACGACGACGATTCCCCCCCACACTTCTATAATAACACCAATACACACAATCTACATAAATCCAAATTTAAAAAAAAATTAATCAAATTTGTCTGACGATCGCAAAAGCGTGAAACCCAGAGTCACAAACTCACATCACATCAATCCAACCATATATATATATATATATATATATATATATTTAAATATATTTTTGTAGGTACAAAATTTAATGATCAAAATAAAAGTGTAAAACTTAATATTACTAGACATATTAAAAACGGGCGAAGCAACCGGTTTCGCTCTCGTTCTTCAGGCTTCAACGGGAGATTTAATTTAAAATTAAACACAGAAAAATGTACAATAAAAGGAAATTGTGGGAGGAAAAATAAAAAAAAAATTATATTTGTATATATATATGCTGAATGCGAAAGTCGGCGTGTTGACTGTGTCGCACTATTTCAACCTAAAGGGACACAACTCTCTAACTTTCAATAGCTTGTTTCAAATGAAAAAATACTGTTTTCAATTTACAGTGTTTCAAAATAAAATTATCCGTTTTCAACTTCACTCCGAGACATCGTAGCTCAATATATGATACCATTTTGGAATCAGGCCGACTCCATGAGCAAATTAAAAACATTCCTGGACAGATCCGGACCTGCGTTCCTGAAATTTTGGATTCCAAAGTTTTCATCATTGCGATTGTTTTTTGGTGATTTTTTGCGATAAATGTTTTGTACGTTTAGAATTTTTATAACTTGGAAATAAATTTGAGAATGATGGAAATTAATTGTGAAATCCAGCGAAAGTCACCCATGAAATAATAATTCTTTGTACGGAAGGTAAATACAACAAATTGTCTTTAAATTAAGTGGCAATATTTTAGCAGTTGCTTGAATATATGTATGCATGTACACATTAATTCTGACCTCGTGTTCACCAGGTTAAAGTCATGTAAGTGTTTTAATATAATAAGCTTCTCCAACAAACACAAGTTACATTTGTTTCCCTTTCCATTTTATGACTTAGCTTTCGTGATTATTTCCCAGCGAATGGTTGTGTTCTGGTGGTTGTTTTTAATCGCCAAAACATACTTTGAAAGTGTTGTGTAGTATTTGTATTTAACATTGCTCAGTGTCATTTTGTGGTAGTAGAAACGCGATTTCCAACTGCTCTCGGTGGATCCAAAATAATATCTAACATCATTTGTTTTTACGGCAGTTGTATTGACTTTTAGTAGTATTACTTTTAGTGCTTTGTTTTGGAGCTTGCTTAATACATTTTTAAGTTTTAAAAAAATTAAAAAAAGAATGACAAAAGTATCGTTAGTAACATCATATTTTCATGTTAACTGTTCAGATGAAGTTTTCGCTATGGTAACTAGATTTTATAAATTTAAGTGCAGTACTAAATTGGCGGCTAGGTCTCATACTTTTGCAGTTAAGCTGTCTAGATGTATCGTTCTATGCTAATACTTTCTTTTCTTGTACTTCTCACTAGTTGAACTCTCTTCCGGCTTCTTGCTTTCCTGTCAATTTTGATGCAATATCAATCGTTGTCTACTGCTTTACTCTTTTATTGTTTTCACTCCTTAATAATATCTCTCTTTTTTTTATCTTTTTTCTTTCACACTCAGTAACCTCTTGTGTCTTAGTGACTTTATTGATTGACATGTGGTGAAATAGTTTAAAAATAAAGTCGTATTTTCCCGCTCAGTGTAATTTAGCGCTAAAATGTCAAAAGCAAAAACAGATGATGAAAGAAGAGACGATAGAACGACAGAAACGTTATTAATAACAATCCATGTAATAGGGACAATTTAAATTAGTAGTTTTGTTAGCTAGAGGGATAGATATGGTGTTCATAGTGTAAGCATAATTGTGGTGCGTTTGGGTCAGTGATTATGGCTGGCTAAGTTTAATTGTTAAACAATTTAACGAGCATCATAGATAGATAGATAGATAGATAGATAGATAGATATTAGGTTGGTGCAAAAAAATGACGTTTCTGACGTAATTTTTAACGTCAAAAAACGTCATTATTTTTGCACCAACCTAATAGATAGTGCTGAACAAACTGAGATAGATAGATAGATAGATAGATAGATAGATAGATAGATATTAGGTTGGTGCAAAAATAATGACGTTTCTGACGTAATTTTTAACGTCAAAAAACGTCATTATTTTTGCACCAACCTAATAGATAGTGCTGAACAAACTGAGATAGATAGATAGATAGATAGATAGATAGATAGATAGATAGATAGATATTATATGAAGAGCATCCTTACCAATCCTCACTTTTTGTCTTGAGCCACATTTCTTGTAATATTCAAGAATAAACATCATTTTCCAATATGGTACCTAGATTTTATGAATGTCAGTGCTGTACTAGTTTGGTTACAAGGTCTCTTCAATTTACAATTGAGCTGGCTGGTAAGTAAAAAAAAAGTCCCATTCTCCCGCTCAGTGTAATTTAGCGCTAAAATCTCAAAAGCAAAAACAGAAGCTTGAAGAAGAGACGATAGAACAGCCGAAACGTTAGGACTAGCAATCCATGTAATAGTGACAATTTAAATTAGTAGTTTTAATATTGTTGATGTCAGACGATGTTGAAACGAGTGACTTTGCTTAGTTTCACCAGTTCATGCCTTCACAGCAATGCCTTCACGCAAACAGTTTCTTCCCTAGACTCCCGCGAAAATACTTCCCCGACAACACTACAAACTTTTAACCTTTTTAAATATAAAGGTCAACCAATATCTCTATCCGGCATATGTTCTTAATATGCATGTTCCCTTCAGCCTACACCATTACGGCAGTCTGAGTCAATAACCGTGCAATTAGATAGAGAGAGGGGGAGTTAAAGAACACACTGAGATATATATATAGAGAGAGATAATGAACATAGATAGATAGATAGATAGATAGATAGATAGATAGATAGATAGATAGATAGATAGATAGATCGACATAATTAAAAGACATAGATAGATAGATAGATAGATAGATAGATGACAGATCGAGATAATTAAAAGACATAGATAGATAGATAGATAGATAGATAGATAGATAGATAGATAGATGACAGATCGAGATAATTAAAAGACATAGATAGATAGATAGATAGATAGATAGATAGATAGATAGATAGATAGATAGATAGATAGATGACAGATCGAGATAATTAAAAGACATAGATAGATAGATAGATAGATAGATAGATAGATAGATGACAGATCGAGATAATTAAAAGACATAGATAGATAGATAGATAGATAGATAGATAGATAGATAGATAGATGACAGATCGAGATAATTAAAAGACATAGATAGATAGATAGATAGATAGATAGATAGATAGATAGATAGATGACAGATCGAGATAATTAAAAGACATAGATAGATAGATAGATAGATAGATAGATCGAGATAATTAAAAGACATAGGTAGATAGATAGATAGATAGATAGATAGATAGATAGATAGATCGAGATAATTAAAAGACATAGATAGATAGATAGATAGATAGATAGATAGATAGATAGATAGATAGATGACAGATCGAGATAATTAAAAGACATAGATAGATAGATAGATAGATAGATAGATAGATAGATAGATAGATAGATAACAGACTGTGATAATTAACAGTCATAGATAGATAGATGTAAACAGACTGAGATAGATAGATATTTAACAGACCGACGTTGATGATAAATGATTCACAAAATAATACATGGCTTAGGTATAAATATGAAACTCTATCTACATTCATTTGAAACTTAAGAGGGATTTTATTTCAGAGAAAACGTTTCCTTACTTAATTTGAAAGATTTTTTTTTGTGTGCCAATAACCGACATTATAAAAAATAAATTAAAGTCGAAGGAGAATAATAATAAAAAAAAAAATGTCAAAAAATTAGAACGCGTGGTTTCTAAGTTCAATATCCAAGAATTCAATGGCGTCTAACAGACAGCCAATACGCGAACTTCTTTAGCTAATATTGTGCGATATTTTCCAAGATTAATTCGATATTTCATTTGGTAACTATCGTTCGATCGATTCTTTTGCACATTGTTTTCAAACTGGACTGAGTACATAAACATTGCAAGAATCCATAAAGCTCGCTTGTAATCGTCCTATCGTGACCGTGGCTTCTTAAATTCATTCTCTCTTTTAAAAAAAAGAAAAGAAATGTTAGTGTCTTTTTGATGAACTAAAGACGATCGAATCACTCGGTTTATATTTGACCGAACAAAAGGAATGAATGAGTGAAGTCGATCACAAAAGATGTTAAGCAAATATTTACTTTTTGATTATATATTGGTTTGCACAACTTTCACCTCTTCCTTGTGTTACCTTCGACAGATTCTTTGTTTAGATTACTTACATATTTCTACCATCTCCAGGTATTCTTCGATTTTCGAAAGATTTTCACCCAAACATATACTGTTTAGTTTGGTATCTTCCTCTAATGGCATATAAACTCCTTATGGGTCATTTAATACCGAAATTTCATTTTCTTGTGAGCTGTGGTAAGTTTTTTTTTTTTGTTTTTTTTTAAAAAAGTAAATTGCTGATAATCTTTTTCTAATATATTTTTACATTTATTTGTTTTGACCTCAGGTTGGCGGGGGGCGGGCACTATTTGCCCATAGCTGGGACCGTAACAGATCAAAAATCAGGGTTATCCGAGGAACAACAGCAAGTAAGAGGTAAGAAATATTCCACGCTGATGAAAACTAATCTCTCGATCATAGACCTTGCTGCCGGATGCAGTTTATCGTCATACCCAGAAAAGTAATGTTTACTTAAGATACGGCAATAAATTGAAGCATACGTACAAACATATATATATAGACAGAGAGAGAGAGAGAGAGATGGGGAGAGAGAGAGTGTGTGAGAGAGAGAGACAGACTGACAGACAGACAGAGAAAAAGAGACTTAATCGTCTGAGAAAACCCTTTTTCCTGCCATCGGAGAAGGAGAGTCATTCAATCGGATGAGATTTCCTCTCTATTACCTATACTTTATGAATTGAAGTGCAGTACTAGATTGGCGGTTAGGTCTCACCATTTTACAATTGAAATAGACCTAACTGCAATTTCTATGCTAACACTTTCTCATCTTGTACTTCTCGCTTTTGAACTCTTGCTTCCCAATCATCTTCAAAGATTTTAATGCAATGACAATTGTTACCTTCTGTCCTCTTAATTTATGTTCCTTTAGTCTTCGAACTCATTATTAGATTTTTTTTTCTCATATACTTATATGGAATAAGCATTTACTTGGTTTTTCATATATATATATATATATATATATATATATATATAGCTCTGTAAGTATTTACATGGTTCGGTAATAGGGAAATACACCGGTTCACGCGAACCGATTCTTAAAACTATAAAAGCTTAGCGAACCGGTTGTGGATTATCCGTAAATAATCTTATATATTAATAGCCGATGGTCTAAGCAAAATGTTAGGTACGCTACGATTGCAAGTGCGCCTAGTGGAACACACATCGCCTACTATTTTGAAGTTAAAAATGTAGCAAATCTTCTAGTGATAAATTTGATAGGTCTTTTATTAAATGTTTGGGACTCTAGCAATTCACTTTGAATGTGGCTAAGAAACCATAACAAAACTGATGACACTAGAGGCAAAAAGCATCAAACTTCTGAACAAAAATATGATGAGAACAGAATTTGAAACTGGAAATAAATGTTTTCTATTAAATTATCAAAATGGTTTAATTCTTTTTTATACTTGTTGTATACTGTACTTATGAACACTAATGGGTGTGTCTCAATCCTCATAAATATATTGGACCCTATTGTAAAGCGGGTGGGTAATATGCTGCCTAAACAGTCCACCACTGGCAGTGGTTTACCTACTTCACGGCGCTGGTGAGTATTGTATTTTGTTGATGTTATAAAGATTACCATTTTTCAGCCTCTGTTTTGGTTATTCCTCATTCAGTAACCCTTCCTAGGTTACAACAATACTTTTAAGTGATTTGTTTTCATTCTCATGTTGAAAAGAAAATAAGCCGAATAGCTTCTGAACAGAAATATGAGAACAGAATTTCAATCTGGAAATTTCTTAATAAATAGAGAGCGACTGCAGACGAGATGCCAGATCAGGGCCAATTACATTGCATATCCGTCTCTGGTTCTTATCAAGAACCTTGAAACAAACAGAAAGGGCTCCAGACCATATATGACTGCAATACTCTATGCAAGGGCGAATGGTTGATTTGAAGGATCGACTCCGGCGAGAAAAATTTCCTGGCGCGGCACAGGGAGCCAACTTTTTCTTCATTTGAAACACTTTTTCTTCATTTGAAACACTTTTTCTTCATTTGAAACACTGTGAAATGAAACGAAATTAAGTAGGGTAGATATGTTGCTCCAATTATCTTAGTTTATAGATTTAATTCATCTAAACATTTGCGATACTGATTCTAACATGGATCGAACTTCGATCTTTGATAATATGAAATTGTATTTTCAGTGAGACTGGCTTTTACACAGCTATGACAACGACAATCAAAATAAACTTTAAACTTGTTAAGAATTCTCTTGCAAAGAGAGATATTTATTTTGTTGAAGGGAATGGTCGAGTGAAGTTATTTTCATTATTTTGTTTTTGAACGAGAAATATTAAAAAAAAAACTATCTACTTTTAAGAAAATAGTTCAAGTAATTCGTGGACAATTTTTTCTTCAAAAACGTTTTGTAGCGATTTCTTTCTTTTCATTTTTTTTTTCATTTTCAAATTCAGGCTTAACAAGGATGGGGTTACAACATTTTCTTTATCGGGAAAAGAATCTGAAGCTGGTCTTTTAAGGAACGGCCTTTCATTGTAGAGTGTTTATTTTGTAAAATTGAAACCAGAAAATAAAAGTAAAAGCCAGAAAGAATTGATGTACAAAACAGTGGATACAAACGTCTGTGGTTTGACAAAGAAATTACGAATAAGGAAAAGATAAAATTTAGTCAACCAATTCGCATATAGAAAGATGTCAAAATAATTTTAAATGGTTTTTAAATGGTATACTTAGAAAAACGAGAATGAAATTGAATAAGGTACAGTTATGCAAGCAGAAGCCAAAAAAGAGATAAATGAGTGGTTTGAAAATTGTTTGCTTTACAGCGCACTTAGGATGAAATTTCTAGAAATTTACAGCAACAAAAGAAGTTTATATTCAGGGAAACATCCAGAACAACAAAACGAAAGACTTTTACAATATTATTGAAATTCTACAAAATGTGAACAACTCAAGAAATTGTCAAACATATACTTTTAACAATAATATATATATATATATATATATATATATATATATATATATATATATATATATATATATTAGGTTGGTGCAAAAATAATGTCGTTTTTTGAGGTTCAACTTCAAAAGAAAAACGACATTATTTTTGCACCAACCTAATATATATATATATATATGTGTGTGTGTGTGTGTGTGTGTGAAAAGTGTGTGTATATAAGTATAAATAAATATATATATATATATATATATATATATATATATATATATATATATATATATATATATATATATTATATATATATTATATGCGTGGTACTTATTATTAGAAAGCGCTCAATATCAGAGATAGAGCTAACATATTTGGTTGGATAGATGTGAGTTTGTGACCCTGGGTTTCCCACTTTTGCAATCGTCAGAGAAACTGATTAATTTTTTTTAAATTTTGGGTTTATGGAAATTTCGTGTATTGGTGTTATTATGGAAGTGGGTGGGGGAACCTTCGTCGCGGTGTCATCGTACTAACGCAAACATCGATGTGTGTTCATATATATATTGCACATTATGAAATGGTAAAAAGCCCGACAATTATTTTAAGACATTTTTTATGTTTACACGTTCTTTTTATAGATACAAATATTTAAGTAAATGCTCTGTTTATAAGAAACAGTATTAACGATATTTACCGGCTTGAATGTCCGAGAAATTTTCATAAAAAATATGCGTCCTCCGACAGGAATCGAAACTGTATCGTATACGGAACAGTCATTTAGCCTGACGTGCTTTTACCGATTTAGCCAGAGAGGCGATTCGGTTAGCAAGGTCGATTTTACTGTTTTTAAACTGCAATTCTCCATGATTTTCTCTCGTACATTCATATCTGCTTGATGTGTATCCAAATGTAAACAAATGACGTCACACATTATGAAATGGACAAAGTCCGACAATTATCTTAAGACATTTTTTATGTCTTTTTTTACATTTACCGGCCGGAATGTTCGAGTCGAACATTCAGGCTGGTATGCGTCGTTAATATTGTTTATCATAAACACAGCATCCACTTAAATATTTGTATCTATAAAAAGAATGTATAAACATAAAAATGTCTTTAAATAACTATATATATATATATATATATATATATATATATATATATATATATATTAAAACATATACTGTTAAATATATCAGACAACGAATGTCTATTATGTTTGATCATGAACCGTTCTAAGCGTTGTATAGTTGCTTTAATTTTGAGAGAAAGTAAAGATAAAATTTGTCCAACATCTGGATATTTTTTTATTATGCTGTTCCTCAATCTAAGCTTTCGGATCACATGAGCCAACCTAAGACTGGTTATATAGACATTTAAACATATTAAAATATATATACATATATACATATATATATATATATATATATATATATATATATATATATATATATATATATATATATATATTTAGTGTATTGGGGTTGCCGATCATTATTTAAACGTATATTATTAAATATAACAGAAATTAATGTCTATTATGTTTGATGATGAGCCGTTCTAAACCCAGTAGATATGCTTCAATTCCGGGTGAAAATAAACACAAAGTTTATTCAACATTTGGATAATTTTGTTAAGCTGATCATTGATCTAAGCTTTCAGCTCACACGAATCAGCTTCAGAGTGGTTATACGGATATTTAAATAAAAATATTCACTTTCAAAGATGATATTCTGTTATGTTGACAAAGAAGATTGCTATGCAACGATAACTGTCGCTAAATAGCAGACGCATGCCGTAAATTCGTTATGCGGTGCTATGACGTCATGTCACGTGAAAGACCGAAATATTAACAGCAGAACCATATGTCAAGATGTAATGTGTTGCGACTAGTTTGAAATGGAATTTTGTTGAGTGTGGGTTGCTTTGTTTTAATATAGATAGTCTCCAATATCTTAAGTTTTGTTTTTACTGTGTGTTTGCGTCAGTATTGTTTTGTTATCAAATAATATATGTATAATATTATTTACATGGCTATGTTTTTGTAAGAAATGTTTTTAATAGAAATAAAATCAGAAAAGTGACAAGTAAGTCTACGGGAGAGGTTGGTTGTAGTACATCCTAATATTGCAGTTTTTTTTCTTTTCTTTTCTTTCCAGCACTTTTGTTAGTGGGTATGCCACACTGATAATATAAGATTTGCCAGGAATGGTGAAACATTGTATCTGCCTGGTAGTAAATCTATTATCAGAAGATATTTCTATTTCTATAAGAAAAAGAAAAAAAAATTGAATTCCCAGCATCCCTTGTTCGTGCGCATGTGTAGTCGCAGCAACATAACAAATTTAGTGCAATGAAACGATGAAGGGCGAAACCCGTCACAAGAAAATGTTTCTCCACTTTTTCATGCATTTTTTTCTCCAATATATAAGTTAAATATGGGAAGAATAAATGCTGGGTGTGCAACATCAGACGTTAAATGGGGGAGGGGCTAAATCAGACGGTTACATGTCGGGTGTTATATGTGGGCAACTAAATTACATACTAAATGAGGGAGGGGGATTAACCAGATGATAAAAGTGGCAGCGCTAATCAAACGTTAAATGTGGGGGGCTTTCAAATATTAAAAGTGGCTGAGAGGGGGTGGCTATGTCAGACTTCAAATGTGGGTAGGGGCTAAATCAGATGTTAAATGAAAGAGGGGGATAAATCAGATCCTAAAAGTGGGAGAGCTAAGTCTTCCATTCAATGAGGGTGGCTTTAAAATATTAAAATTGGCTCAGGGTGGGGGCTATGTCAGACGTCAAATGTGGGGGTGGGGTGCTAAGTCAGATGTTAAATAAGAGAGGGAGATAAATCTGATGCTAAAAGTTGAAGGGCTAAGTCATACGTTACATGTGGGTAGCTTTCAAATATTAAAAGTGGCTGAGTGCTATATCAGATATCAAATGTTAGGTGTGGTCTAAATCAGATGTTACATGAGAAAGAGGGATGAATCCGATCCTAAACGTGGGAGGCTAATTTACATGTTAAATGTGAGAGGAATATGTCAGGTCTTAACTGTCGGGTGGTTGGGGAAGCGGGAAAAGTCAGACGTTACATGGTGGCTCTAAGTTAGATGAGGCCCTCAGTGTGAGGTCACAGTCAGACACTAAATATCTAGGAGCTGTCAATTGTTGAATGTGGTTGGAGCCTATATAAGACGTTAAATGTAGTGGACTAAGTCAGATGTTAAAAGAGTGGGGTCAAACGATAAATATGTGATGGCTAAGACAGACGGCGAGGGCAATGCCAGACGTTAAAATTAGGACTACGTCTAACATTAAATGTTGCGACCGTCATAGACGTTAAATGTGGGGGCCTAACTCAGACCTTGACCTCAGACGGTTATCAATCGTTAAATGAAGGGGCTATATTGGGAGAATTTAAATCACCAATTTGTTTTTGTCAAACAGAAACGCTATATACCGAACATTTTCTCTGAATCATGAAATAAAAAAAATGCAACAAAATTAAGACATTATTTAATCAGAAAAGCTTATTATTGCTTTTATAAATAAGGTACATTAAGCAAACTAATGTCGTAAGTAATTTAAATAATTTGAATTTTTTCAAGAATTGTTTTCTTTTTTAAATATTTTAATTAGGAAAATTTATTAAGTTTTAAAATTCTGTACTGATTTCAGCCTTTTAGACGATATTAAGTGAAAACTATATTTACTTATCATAAATGAAAAAGCTTAATATTAATACAAATCTTCAAACACCTATATTTTAAAAATAATTTTGAATTTTATTAGTGCATAAACGTGCGTTTTTTGTAAGTACGGATGACCTTACACAACATTATCAGAAAATAAGAGCACTGACTAAAGTAAATTTAAAGCCGAAATTTCTAAAATTCAATAAAACATTAGATTACGTGTTATATTTTCCTAAATTTTTAAGATTACTGAGTCTTTAAAAATCAAATAAAAAAGGCGCTCACGCTATTTTATTCCGTTATGTTTTACAAATAAATTTTCCGTAGAACAACATTGAAAATGTCATCTGGCTGCTAATGCGTCAATGTAACTCCTGTCAGGTTAAAAAGGCCTTTCTACGATATTTTAAACTTAAAGTAAATAATAATGAGCTTAAGTAAATCGATGGTGAAACAGAGTTTAGGAAAAATAACAAAAAGACAAAATTTATTAAGAGCTACAAATGACAGAAAACTGTGGAGGACCATGATCGTCTACGTTCTGAAAGGGACACGGTACAATGAAAAATCGAAGAATGAGCTTGAGTAAATGCATAGCGGAAAAGGGTTTAAGAGAAATGAGAAAAATTTATTTAGAGCTACAAAGAAGAAATTATGGAGGCCCATGATCAAGAATGAGCTTGAGTAAATGGATAACGGAACAAGGCTTAGGAGAAATAGCAAAAAGACAAAATTTATTAAGAGTTACAAAGGACAGGAAACTGTGGAGATCCATGATCGTCCACGTTTTGTAAGATTTCTGAGTAAAAGTTTGTTTGTTTGTTTGTTTAAAACTTAACGACCCATCGATCAGCAAGAGATCATTTAAGGTCAAACAGTTGTTTTTTGTTTTTTGTTTTTTTCTTTTTCTTTAAATAACGAACGTTGAAATGATTTCAAAAAAACTTTTCCTTTCCTACTTTTTCGATGTTGTCTTGCTTTTTTTTTAAAATTCACTGTTTTCAGAGGTGCGTTGTCCTTTGAAAATTTCTCACCTGGCAAGTATCAAAGTTTCCCCTTTCATCATCAGACACCAAATTGGAATTATATTTTATTATATAGTCCAATTTTCCTAAGAAAGGTCAAGATCAAATTGGGGTTTGATTTTTCGAAAAGTTCTTTCAAGTTGTTCACGTTGTAAAATAATTTTCGAATATGTGCCATGTCACCGCAATCAAACAGGAAGTGCTTCACAGTATAAGCCTCCTGGCATGCTAAGCATTTTGTTTCAAATTGGACTAATTATACTTTAAATCAACTAATATTTCTCAAATAACGTTTCAGAAAAGTATATTTTTTTTTGAAAGTTTTTTTTTTAATAAAGAGAATTACATTGCGATGAAACACAACAAAAAAAGACACTAATCAGCTATTTTAGAAAAAAGAGGCATTCTTTCCGGTCAGTTTAAATTAGTTTTTGAAATACAGCAAAGTACTTTACTTACTTTCATTTAAAATCAAAATTAAGGCTTTTTTTCATTTTTAAAAATTCATTTGAAACTTTAGGTACCGCGTTTTTCTGGTGGTCCCAAATTGTATGATTTTTTTTTCGTTTCAGTCTTGTACATTAAATGTTTTCTTGTATCTTCGTTTAAAATTTCATTTTTTTTCCCTTTATTTTCATGTTTTAGTTTTAGTATATCACTAACATATTTCCCAGACATTCAGTTACCATAAACAAATTCATTTATATGACTAATACTATTTTCAACTTCTATTGCTAACATACAGCTTTAGTAAAGAATTATTAACGTCCTCAGAATATTGATGGGCTGCCATTCGTATAAACAAAACATAGCCTTTTTTTTCTTTCTTTCTTTTCAGGACTTCGCTACTATCGTATTTTTTTTTTTTTTTTTTTTTTTTTGAAAAAGCGTTTTGTATTGGAAAGGTGAAAATATCTCAGAGACTAAAACCTTGAGGCGATTACAGGTGGGGAGCGATGTGTGAGTGCCGAAGTCAAGAAAACTTGGAAGAAATTTTTATATTCTTCTAAAAAAAATTTTTTAAAATTGAAAATATTAGAAAGTGGCTTCAATCGATCTTATCCTGGTGAGTAGAAAAAGTGATGCCGAAAGGCATGCGATCTCAAACAGTTTTAAACATTTTCACAGAAAGAGATAAGGTAAAAAAAAAAAAAATACACTCATCCCCTTCCACCCTATCTACATCATTATCTATCTAATTATATCTGATTATTTTTCGCTGCTCAGCGTGGCACTGTAAATACTTTCATTAAATTGCTTCTAACTTTATAATTGGCTTAAAGATATGTAATATTTAAAGTATTATTTCTTATCAATTCACCCCAAGCAAATCAATAAAGCCACTAAGACGCAAATGGTTACTGAGTGTGGGGTAATGCCCCCTCTTCTTAATAATGTTGGAAAAAGAAGACATTTTTAAGAGAGAACAATAAAAGAACAGGAATTAAGAAGAGAGAAGATAACGATAGACATTGCATTTAAACTGACTGGGAAGCAAGAAACCAGAAGAGACTTCCAAAAAAGATAAATGCAAGAGAAGAAACTGCTGGCATAGAACTTACGGTTACAATCGTCATTTTGTTTATTTTCTTCCTTCAGTAGAAGTAGATAGGTTTTTTGAATAGGAGTAGACGTTTATCCCTTGTTTCCTGTTTAGGATTGGGTTTCCGGTTCCTTCTAAAATCTACTTCAACTCTATACTTCTAACGTCTCCGCCTAAACTCTGAAATGTTATTTATTTATTTTCTTTCTTCAGTAGGTGCAGATAGATTTTTTGAATAGGAGTAGAGGTTTATCCCTTGTTTCCTGTTTAGGATTGGGTTTTCGGTTCCTTCTAAAGTCTACTTCAATTCTATACTTCAAATGTCTGCGTCTGAACTCTGAAATTTTAATTACTAATTATTATTAAGATTAAATTCACTATGCATTCTTTCTTCACTTGGCCAACGTTTCAATCTCCCTAATCTTTTGAAGTTTTTAATGATTCCCTACCGACAAAATGCATGTCAGTACAAGATATATATAAACAATCTGATTTAATCAAAAGCATCAGATTCCTTATGAGTAAATAGAAATTTTTGCTTTTACTCACAATAATTATACGTGGACTATTGCCCTCATACGTTTTGGTATTTGTGCACTCTGGACTTCAAAAAGTGGACGAATTGAGAAATGAACCATTTATTTAATCTACTGGGATAGGTCTGTTCACATTCCACTGCCCATGTCTAAGAATATCCCGTCTAGTTCTTATTTTTAGTCCTGCTCATTTATTGCTCGCCGTTTCCACTCTTGCCCAAGTACACACTGCCAGACCTAGGGATTGAACTCACAATTACTATGTAACCAATTTCAAAATGAACCCTTTATTTAATCTACGTGGTTAGACTGTTCTCGTTCCACTGCCCATGTCTAGGGATATCTCGTCTAGTTCTTATTTTTAGTCCTGTTCAGTTATTGCTCTCCCGGTTTCCACTTTTGTCCAAGTACACACTGCCCGACCCAGGGATTGAACTCACAATTACTATGTCACCAATTCCGAAATGAACCCTTTATTTAATCTACATGGTTAGACTGTTCTCGTTCCACTGCCCATGTCTAGGGATATCTCGTCTAGTTTTTATTTTTAGTCCTGCTCAATTATTGCTCGCCGTTTCCACTCTTTCCCAAATACACACTACCAGACCTAGGGATTGAACTCACAATTACTATGTAACCAATTCCGAAATGAACCCTTTATTTAATCTACGTTATTTAATCTACCCAGGGATTGAACTCACAATTATACGAACCAACATCCAATGCACTATTTTTTGGTGAAGGTCGTGTAAACTTGGTACTGTAAGCTTGAATGTCTGGGTGATAAAATGGCTCGGAATTGGCAATCAGAAAACTCCGGTTCCTGTTCAGTCTGTTATATTCTACCTCTTCTCGCCCTCTCTGCGCTATGAGTCTTGTATCATTCTTATCTTTAAAAAGTAAAATTCTTACAATCTCAAGTTCTTTCTGGCTTTAAATAACATACAAACGGTTGATAAACTGTAGAAAATCAATCAATCAACCAGCTTAACATGTCGATCTGCGTATTCCTTCCTATCAGAACTGGTCAACCAAACACACAGTGGTCAAGTGGTACCTCTATGTGGTGTAATGTTTAACAAGCTTGTCTCGCGAGAACAATTACGACTGAGTAGTGAGTTCCGCCCTCGCTGAGTATGCTATATTTTTTCCACTTCTAATCTACGCTTAGAAAATCACCAGTTACTTTCCCCATTATATTATTATTATTATTTCCTTTGACTTCAGTTGTATACAAATTTCCTTCCGGGTTCCAACCAGAGATCTAATGTCTGAAAAATCTTTATGACATTTTCCATTGATCATTTTTCGAAAAAAAAAGAAACAAAAATCACAAACATTTAACACAGATAAAATTCTTTGTAACGTGTGTGCTGTGCTTGTGTGTAAAATATTTTCTATTTCTTTAAGGCATATACTATTTAAGGCATATACTATTTAAGGCATATACTATTTCTTTAAGGCATATACTAACGGAAATGCCTTCACTGATTCTATTGGAACCTTTTCCAATCAATCCGAGGGCTCCAACTATAATTGTAATTATTGATTCCATCATGTGCCAAATTTTTTGGTTGGCACTTCAAGATTTTGAAAGAATTTTGAAGGCGTTCAAACATAAATTACTGTCTTCAGGGACTGCCATATCAATAAAAAGAACATTCTATTTTTGTGGTTTTTTATCACGATGTCTGGGCGATTAGATTTGATTTTTCTGTCTGCATGTATTGCAAAATCCCATAAAATTGTTACAGGTCTTATCTCTGTAACCGGGTCTGGTTGATGTTCATACCAGTTCTTTTCCCTAAAAGCTACATATTTTCCAGCACATATATTGGTTCATTCTATTAGACTTTGTTTTATATTCACAGGGTGCTAACACTGTGCAACCTGATGTATGATGGTCAAATTTTTATGGATATTTGTCACAGACTCGACATTTCCGGTTAAAAAAAAGTTCAGTATGTGTGCTTGGTAATTTTTAGTTAGCAAGCATTTGTTCTGTGCAGCAAGAATGAAAAAATAAAACTTTCATTTTCAGCTTTTAACCCTGCACTACGTAATCACCGATGGGCAAGGTGTTTGTCTACATTAGCTTGTTTGATACGAACAAAGTATTGACCATAAAAGAGCTTGTCTTGCCATGATTTGCTTTAGCTTTTTTTAGGTTCTTTGCAGCTGTAAAGGGCGTATTATGGTTTATTTGCACTTTTACACCCACTTGAAATTCTCTTCTGAATATGATGGCTTTTATTATTGAAGAAAGTTTCTTATTTCTTTCATGTTTTTTGACACAGATCATCATCCACTCTTCGGTAGTTCCCAGCTATCTTTGAAGACTGTTGTAGTTTTCTAAGATATTTCTAGTTGAACTAATCATCTGCCTCATTTGATCTGGGTACATACAGACGCTCAACATGAGTCTTAGGATGATGCATGCGATGGTAAGTGAGAAGCTTTCTCGTTTTGATATTCATTCACTTAATATCAGCTATGGTCTATTTAGGGAAGTTGAAACTGTATTGTACCACGTGGAGAGCCAAAGGGTTTATGAGTGATCTTCTGTTTTGTAAATTCAACTCGGTATTTAACGCCAGACGTACACGTCTGTCGTATTCTTTTGTTAATTTCTCTTACATTTGGTTATACTTTATTCCATTTCCTTCGCTTACTTCTAGGTATTTATAGGATTCTTCTTGTTCCACTTCCCTAATCTTTGTGACAAAAATCGAGATCTATTGAATGTTCCTTGAAAGTGATTTTGCAGACTGATCTAATCCGAAATCCATGCCGATGTCATCACTGAAACATTTTACAGTATTCAGGAGACCTTTCAAATCCTTGTCGTTTGATATCATCCACATAGAATCAGTGATTAAACGCTTCCTTTTTTTTTACTTTGTATCCGTAGTTATTCCTGTTTAGTTCATGCGAAAGGGGGATTAAGTTCAGACAGAGAGTTTCCTTGGATGATGCCTTGTCGGATATTAAAACAATTGGAAATTGACGTACCTTTGCGGGATTTAGGTACCATATGGTTTCTCACAGTTACACAGTTGCGATATTTAAAGAAATTGACTATAAAGAGGTAACCTTATACACTAGATGTTCTCGCGTGCTATATTTATGAGACAATCACGACGAAATCATTGTATTTTGCTACTTTGGAGGGGAATCTCCGAAGATACATTGCAATCAGCCTAGACTGTCATGCCAATGAGAAAGCACATGATTAGCTTTGATTGTTCTGTCTGTGTGTCCTATAAAATTGGTACAGGTCCATTATTATTATTATTATTATTATCGTTTTATTTCCTTTGATTTCTGGTGTATACACATTACCTACACGGCCCAACCACGAATCTAATATCAGAAATGGCATCATGAAATTTTTCACTGAGCATTTTTTATACTTCTGCTGTTGGAATTTTTGGGTATCCTGGTGTACTAGTGAGCTAGTCAAAATGAGCTGACTCATTTTATAGTTCACCAATAGAAGGATTAACCAATCAGAAGGCTCAAAATATTCAATGCGACGGCCATGTTTTTTCCTGAATATGCACTGCCAGCCTTTGATAACCCAGACGAGGCACCGCCGAAGGGCAGAGTTTCGTTCAGGGAGGTTGACTGCCCCTGAACCCATTCATACGCGTTCGAATAGGGAATATTTTTGGCCGAGCCTACAGGCTCGGAGATCCCACGTTAAATCCCGGCCTTGTGCCACATGTAACATTCGTGGGGGGTATAAATATCACTGCCAACCTCTGATATCGAAGACTGAAGAATTACGGAACAGCTTCAGGTGGTATTGGCGATATAGTCAGATTCAGTAGAGTGTCTGACTCGAGAGTGTTAATCTTTAACGTTGTTTCATTGAACAGATTACGTACTGCACTGTATTCTATATTCATAGACTATGGTGAACATGGTCAACATCTGCTAGTTCCAATTTCCTAATCTTTGTGACAAAATCCAGATCTCTTGAATGTTTCTTGAATGTTACTTTTGCACATTTATCGAATCCGAAATCCATTATGATGTCGTCACTGAAACATTTTGCAACATTAAGGAGACCTTTCAACTCATTGCCGTCTTTGTCAAAGAGTTTGATAACATCCACATAGAATCTGTCATTAAATACTTCCTTTTTTTTTACTTTGTAACTATAGTTATTAACGTTTAGTTCAAGTGAAAGGGAGATTAAGGACAGACAGAATGGAACGGGCGACAGGGAGTCTCCTTGAAAGATTCCTCGTCGGATATTCAATCAATTACCAAGTGGCAGAACTTTTGATGTGATTTAGATATAATGAAGTTTTCCAGTTTCATGCTATATCTAAGGAAATTTACTTTCTCCGAGGAGACTTTGTATATTTACAAAGCCTTAAGGATCCAAGGATGTGGCACACTAGCAAAGGATTTATGGTAATCTATCCAAGCCCAGCTGAGATTACTACCTTCGTTCCTGCAATTTTCCTGGATCATTTTATTTATTAGCAGTTGATCTTAGTTGACATATTGAGCACAACGAATCGGCCGTTCTACACCCCGGCCTTCTTCAAGTGTTTGGAATGTCGAACTGAACCTTTTATTTCGCTCACTGGAGTAGACTGTTCTAGTTCCACGTCTATCAGTTATCTCCTATTAATTCACCTCTTAACCAGGTATTGAACTCACAATGTCACTGGATCTAACTAAGGCCACTGTGTATGAATTTCTGGAACTTAAAAAGTTAATGTCTTCAGCAACCATTTTTTACCTGTGATCATATTGCAATTTTTGCTGTTATCATTGCAGATTTTTTTTACCAGAGCTCATATTGTAATTTTCGTTGTAATTATTGCTTTTCTCTGGCACTAATTATTACTGGTTCCCATATTGTATTTATTTCAGATCTAGGCACATACAGACGAATAACATCAGCCTTGGGATGATGCATGCAGTGGCAAGTGAGAAGTTTCCTCGTTTTGACATCCATTCGATTAATGTCAGCTATGGTCCACTGTATTGCATTACAGAGACAGCCTAAATCTTTATGGCTGATATTCTGTTATACGAATTCAACTCAGTATTTAACACCAGGCCACATAAAAGAGGTTATTTAAACACATTCTTATTTACTTTGTATTCATAATTATTATTGTCTAGTTTATATGAAAGGTGGGGGTTAAGGACATTCAGAACAGAAGGGTCGACAGGAAATCTCAATGAAAGATTCCTCATCGGATATTCAAATAATGGAAAATGGTATAACCTTTGGTATGATTTAGGTATAATGGAGTTTTCAACAGTTTCATGCTATATCTAAGGAAATTTACTATCACCGAGGAGAGTTTGTATATTTCGTAAGCCTTAAGGATTATTATTATTATTATTATTATTATTATTATTATTATTATTATTATCCTTTCTGACTCATTTGCTCATTCGATGTTTATCTGGTTCAGGATGAAATTCAGACAATGTTTTCCTAAGATTAGCAATCGATATGATAAGTTTCTGTTGGTTTGTATTCATTAATTGGACAAAATCCAAATAAGTGATTAAAGATCTATATATGCAAGATAATTCATCGATCTCTGTAATCTTTATCGATTACATTCCGTCTAAATTATAACATTGACTAGATTTTCTTTTTCAGAAAATGAAAGCCCACACTGAACTCGTTCTAATCTTATGGACAACGATATTTCTCGGAAATAATTGGATATAAAGAGTCATTTGTCGAGAGGCTTCGATTTCTGCCGATAATGATCGAACATCAGATTGCTGATTTGGAGAAACGAAGCAAAAAGTTCGCCAGGTAGATAAGCTGAACGTTGAAGGATCGATATTTATACTCTATCGACGGATCTATAGAGGGAAAAGATGAAAATAGGTTTCAGTATAATAGGAAGAGAAGGCTGTCGTCTGGGTTGCTGCCATTAAAGCACGAATGATTAAAAGAAAATGACAAATGTCTTTCTAGACGAAAAAAATATATTGTTCTATTCTTCCAAGAATGTTTTAAACTAACAAACAACAGAACGCCGAAATGTTGAAGCATTTTAGTTGCATTCGAATGGATACGGAAACGAATGTGAAGATACACGTAAAGAAAGATAGAATACAAGATACATGAGGTAATGGATGATCTTAGATGTACCGGAAGGGATAAAAGAGAGAGAAAAAAAACAAGTAAAGAGTGAGAGAGAGAAAAAGAAACATGCGATGATGGATAACCTTAGTTTCATTTAAAAGGATTAGGGTGAGAATGTGAAGATACCGTCAAAGAATGCGAGAAGAGCAGAATTATGAGATGATAGATAATCCTAGTTTGATTGGAATGGATAAGGAAGATAATTAGAACATACAGGCAAAGAATCAAAAGGGGCCTAAGTATGTGATAATGGGTCTTCTTTGATGTCAACATCTGTATAATTTCCAAAGGGACAGTCAGTCACAAGTTGGAGCTGTTTTCAAACATTTTTGTATCGTAGATATTCTTTAAATATTTCCCTGTTTTTTTTTGTATTTTGTTTTTTTTTTTTGGAGGGGGGTTCGTCTTGCCAAAATATTTTTTAAAGGTTTGGGGTTTTGTTTAACTCTTTTTCACTCTCATTCACACTTTGTTCTACGAAAAGTACTTTAAATTATTCTGTTCGTTGGCTACTGTGAAATTTAAAGCTTTTTTTAAATAGTCTCTGAGGAAACATGAAAATACTTCCTCTTGATGAACCGGCTGGTATCTGAGGACAGATATTATGGATTAGTAAAAAACTTGCTGAACAAATGAATATAATTATATTTGATTACAAACAAGTAGACATGAAATTTACCTATTATTTAATTTTATTCAATAAAGCCACCACTAGAATCAATAACTGCCTTTACACGAGGTTGAAATCGGCTGCAAGCTCTTATTAATTGGTCCATATTTATGTCAGACATTACTCGAACTATTGCAGCTTTAAGAGAGTCTTTGGTGTTATGAGGCTGTTTATTGACCTCCTTCTCAACAACGCTCCACACATAATAGTCGAGTGAATTGAGATCTGGAGAGTTAGGCAGTCAAATGTTGGGTGTGATGTGGTCGTACAAATGGTCAGCCATCCATTTTTGTGTTCGTAGAGCCTTGTGGGATGGAGCCGAGTCTTGCTGAATATGCCAAGCCTGCCGTTGCATATGTTGTCAATCCAGGGCTTGACAACTGTTTCTAGAACCTCAATATAAGCAGCAGCATTTATTCTATGGCCTTGTGGGAAAATTGTGTTTATTTTCAGACTTGTGTCTGAAAATAAACACAGCTTTTTGGCAGATTGACCTCGGTTTTCATCAAATGCCTGCTTGACTTCCTGAATAAATTCGGATGTTCTCACTTTATTAGAACGTGCAGAATGTCTTTTACGTTTTGATAGAGACATTGGGGAACTGTCAGCCTCTTCTAACTCTTTTCGTATCTTGTGGACAAACAATATTGCAACTTTCAGGAAACGTTCAATATCCAAATCGCTATTATTAGCCTTCTATGCCACAATCACAGCATGCCTTTTCATTTAATTTCTTATCATAGGATTTGCCATTCTTGATTTCTGAAAAATAAAAGCATTAGAACTTAGTGGGAAGCAATATTAATCTTAAATCTGTATATCCTCAAATACTAGCCGCACCCTGTAGATACAAAATGTGACACAAGGGAATGGGGAAAGACGGATTTCTTCTGTCTTAATCATAAAATCGACAATCACTGACTCAAACGAACCACATTAATCCTTACACCAAAACAATGCTTTCTTACCATTCTTGCAACATCCACCATAATACCTCATTGTCTCTATGAATTTTTAAGTAGTCTTCATATATAAAATTCTTGTCCGTGTGAGGAAGGAAAAATAACAATAATTTAAAATCTGATCCCCAATGTGTATTTACAATATAAATAAAAAAAAACTATTTACCAGAAACTAATTAATTAATGTTAGAAATAACCCCCTTCAGAATACATAATTGTGGCAGCAACATCAGTTAACTGGACGAAATCAATGAGAGACTTTAATGATATACAACACTCATTCGTCCAAAGAATCAAACTCATACCCATTCAAACAAAAAATAATGGAATATGCATACATCTCTGTTCCCTCTCACTGGAATATGATTGTATGGTGTCCGTCATAAATACAGACAGACGTTTAGGTACGACAGAGTTTAAGTCTATGACGATGCCTATTGGACTATGCCACTGGCTATCCTATTGGTCTATTACCTGCGACTACGATGAGTACCAGTCGATTACTGCTATCGTATTCTACTTGGTTATAGTAGCCAAAACTACTTAGCTACTTCGATCAAATATATCCCTTTCCGGGACATATCAAAATCACACCCGAAACGAAAATCCCTCCACCCACCAGAGAACTGAAGTTTCTGCTCACCTAAACGGGGGAGGGAAGGAGAATTAATTAAGAAAATAAGGACAAAAATAAAAGGAGTTAATGAGCGGACATCCACTGGCTAATTTAACTTAACGTAAGAAACTAAAAGACAAAAAACAAACCTAAACTAATCCAGTTTCGGGTGGGGTTGCCAATGTTCAACTCAGCGCAATATCCTAATACCTGGCATCAAAGTGCCACTCCAAATCAGCCACTTTTAATCGACACAAAAGCGCAAGATCCACCCACCTTTTGGCAAATTCTGATGCAGGGAGGCGACGCTTTACCCTCCTAACCTTGACTAAGCTGATGCTTAATGTACAAGATTAGTTGAGAAGTAGTGAACTTCCTACCCCTACAGAATCCCTTCTAACGGTACGTCCAAATCGCGGCTCTCATAACACCTAGTATGCAAAAAAACACGTTCAGCCCTCGTCAACGGCGGTACCACATTGCTACAGACGGAACTGGCCACGAGGACAAAGAACTTTCCACGCAGCCTGCAAACCATGAGGCCTTCAATAAACATGCAAAACGGAACTGCGGGACTGCAATGAAAGAAAGCGTGACCCAAGGTCTCTACCTCATCATTACTGCCAACGCAGTTTGAAGGTTTTCCCAAGCCCGCCGAACAAAGCATTTTGCCCACCGAGAGTGCTCTAAGAATCACCAGCTAGGTGAGTGATGTCGCGTCGTTATTGAGACATTTCAACCCGGTCGCCCACGACCATATTGAGTGAGCCTCTTGCTTCATAAGACCTAACTCGTCAATCAAATCATCTTGCACGTATTCCCTAACAGACACATGATATAATGCCTTCGAGACAACGCCTGGGCGTTGGAGAGGCCATCCGACGCCCGTAAGAGGTGTTTCAGAACAATACATTGATTATAGAAAGAGCACCCGCCTCTGAGTAAACGAGGGAGACTCCTCCTTGCACGAGTGAACGCCTCTCAGGAATGGGAAATTATCATGGGCGTCTTCCTTCCAGAATTCACGACACATCCGATCTATGAACGCGATGCTAAGCGTATGATGGCGAGCCTTAAACCTAGCCCTACCCAGACCACCTTCGGAAGTATGGAGGTAACAAATCTCCCGGGTACCTTAGTGGACTTGCCTCCCAACAAGGAGAATAAGAGCCTTACTGGTGAAATTAGTGTGATAGACGGAAGTGAAAATACGGAGAGTCGGTAAAAGTGAATCGAGTAATTGTGCGGCGCACATACTCCCGTACTTCCCTTTAAGGAAATATATCTCTAAGACCACAGTCAAAATGCGACCTTGGCTTTCTCCTACACCTCTGACTAATTCATTTCCAGCAAGAGATCGGGACCAAACCAGACGCCGAGTATCCTGACCGGCCCTTCCGTCCTGAGGAAAGGTCCGACAAGAGAAACTCATTTCCACGTATCAAGGCTCCGCTCGAACCCCATTCACTTCCACCAGCGCACTGGGGAACGCATACAGAAGTTGAATCCAGGAGTGAAAGTATGGCCCAAAACCGGTCGCCGAAAGGACAGCCTCCAGAAATCGATAAATCATTAAAGGCCGAAAGTTATCTATCCCATCCCCACCGTTTTTGTACTTTGAAGCAACTTGATTACACTCCAGGTGAATCGTTGAGTTATTGAGATTTTGTCCGGTCAACATCCTTCTACGCATCCCAGATTTCCGACTCTGTGATGGGACCCTCGCACCCAGCCGCTTCAACTGCTTTGAGGCAGGATAAGTCGGCTAAATAGACGTCGAATTAAACAGGGCTCAGACCGGGATCCCTGGTGAACAGATCCAGAAAGTAGTCACGAAAATCCGTGTTTGTAGTCACGACCCGATTTTCTGGAAATATGACGCAGAAATCGATGGTCCACGCTATCAAATGACTTGGACTAAATTGTTCTAAATTGTTCAGAGCAGACTCATTGTCAACTTGCAGGATGATCAAGCATACCATATGAAGGTTGGCATGAATCGTCCTGCCCTTCACAGCACAAGTCTGTTTGGAGCCAATCATACTAGAGTGGACAGCTTGCAAACGGTTGGTAAGATCTTAGCTAAAATCTTCTTACATCTGTATTTAAAATTGTTAAAGACTGAAAGTTACCTATCCCATTTTTTGTCCTAGCGAAGCAAATGAACAAAAACTGGCGACTGTCTCAAGTACAGCATCTAATCTCGGAGATTTGTCCCGGCCAACCTGCTTCAGTGCTTCCCAGATTTCCGACTCTGTGATGGGACCCTCACACCCAGCCGCTTCAACTGCCTCGAGGCAGGATAAGTCGGCTAAATAGACATCAAATTAAACAGGGCTCAGACCAGGATCCCTGGTGACCAGATCCAGAAAGTAATCACGAAAAAACACATATGTTTGTAGACACGGTCCGCTTATCTGGCACGCGATATGTCGACAAGAGACGCATTCTGAGACTCATCTACACGTATTTCAGTGGCCATATTCTTTCCTTAAGAATACATTCTTTTTACTCTAGCCCTTACTAACATAGCTTGATCTCTCTTGATAAGCAAGGAAGTCAACTCTGCCTTAACTAAAGCTACGTCCTCTCTATCACGGGATTTTATTGCCCGATCGCCTTTTTTCTTGGGCCGCTAATCTATCTTGACTGAGCCAACGACTATATTCAGCAGCAAGCGGCCTAATTTTAGATTTTAATTTATCCCACCACATATTCCCAATCACAGTCCCTGGTAGTTCCCGCTGTATCATTAGTGGTAGCTGGTCCTGGAAATCTTGCTCACCAAATAATGATGAGTTCAATTTCCAGTAGATAGCCATCTTAACCTTTGGCTTATCTAAGTTTACACGGATCCGGACGAACCTATGATTGGAGTAAACTGTATTCCATTATACAGTTTACTCCAATCATAGGCTTGGACACGCTAAGAGACTTCATCGATTCTCCTAAGATTCGATCGAGGTAGGTGGAACGCACCTCCGTAGCCGAGCCGCCGCTATTTGTTCAAGTCCACAATACCTTCTGAAGGTGTTCATTACAAGATTAAACTTATCGATAAAGTACGGAAATAGCTTCATTTAATACCACACCTCGGTTGTGAAACATTCATTTAATTTCTAAACACACCGGTCATTTCATGCTCGATGGGCTATCGTTTGAATGTTCAAATTAATTTAAATGAACTGAGCATGTTTATTTTTTTAAACTTTATTTGCAAGTATGACTTTAACTTTTCACTTCTTTGCTTTGGGTTGAATAACGAAAATTATATTCTTATTTTACAAACTTTTATTGATCAGCGTGGACTCACCTGCATCGGCTGCCATGTCTACGTTGCTTCTTATCGTGACCATTCCCTGATGTCTGCGGTGATCATTTTTATTTTTCAAGTTTATATACAAGAATGATTATCTTCTTCCGATAGAATCCTAACTTCAATTATTTCGTCTTTTTGGGAACCAAGTCTTCTCTTAATCAATAATGATTTTATAGTTTTTTTAAAGGATAATGGTGATTTTGACTGGCTTTTATATTGAAAACACAAGTATTCCCAGATAAATCCAGCCCAGTCGAATTTGGGATTTGGTTCCCTATTTATGACTCTGTTTCAAGAAAGCTATTCTTTTTCTTTTCTTTTTTTTTTTTTTTTTTTTTTTCAACGCACCCTATGAAAAGGAAACAGTTTCCTTTCCATTCACTGTGAATCCCTATCGCGTCTCTTCAGAGATTTGCGCTCACAATACAACACATGATTCCAGTAACTTAACAAAAATATCGTCTTACATTGTCATTTTTTTTTTCTTTAATGCCATGTATCTCACCAATTTCCGATTTCTAAAGCGTAGCCTCTTGAAATTAAGCCACATTTCTGTATTGTACATATATACGACGGATATCGCACAAATCTTTTATACAAGAAAAAGGAACTATTATTCTATACCGGAAATAAATGACCGAGGTCATTTTGTATCTGTCTGTATTTCTAAGATGAAGTATTATGTACACTATTTACATTATTCGACATATATATATATATATATATATATATATATATATATATATATATATATATATATATATATATATATATATATGAAAAGTGTGTGTATATAAATATAAATAAATATATATATATATGTATAATTATTTATATATTATATGCGCGGTACTTATTAGAAAGCGCTCAATATCAGAGATAGAGCTAACATATATGGTTGGATAGATGTGAACTTGTGACCCTGGGTTTCACGCTTTAGCGATCGTCAGATAAACTGATTATATATATATATATATATATATATATATATATATATATATATATATATATATATATATATAAGGAAGAGGTTATAGTAGCACCAACGAGAAAAAAGTGTGTATAATAAAAAGAAGAGAGAAACCGCTAACGTTTTTTGGTTGGAATGTGAATTTTTTTTTTAAATATATTAGGTTTTATTTTCCATAATTTTGCTACACACGTTTCCGGTCTTACGACCTTCATCAGGCAACAAGTGGATATTTCCAAATATTATTAAAAGGGATTATTTTTTCTTATATTTATCGATGTTAAATATTATCGATATTAGACATTCTCTTTTTGTGTGTTAGTGACCCAAATGTCTTTCTTAAAGTGGAAAAGTAAGAAGATATATATATATATATATATATATATATATATATATATATATATATATATATATATATATATAGTCATCCACAGCTCATCAGTGTGTGATATCCGATCGCCTCAAGCTGGGATCGAAACCCATCATGATTTAGCATCAGTCAGAGATTCTAACCTCTAGGCTTTCGACGAATTTTTACATATTTATTTTATCATAAACACGCCAGTGTGGATGACACAATACCCTACTTTATTTGTGCCAGCAGTTGCCATCTGACTCGGAATAATTTGTTCTCATCTATTGTTCAGTATGTAGGATATCTTTTGCCTGATACTGATGCAATCCATTGCTAACAATTTCGTCTGCGAGCTTCTCTTATTGGCCAAATCCACCATCATGCTACAGATGTCTTTACCTTAACTAATAGATATGGCATCCCGGTGCTATGTCTTGGCAAAGGTTAACTCTTGATTTGGGGATCTCTCCCCGGAGGAGAAGGTTTTTTTTTTATTCCTTACGGAGTAGATACTACGGTTGTAGTATCTGTTCCGTATCGTTGGGTCTTCTCCTTTACGTTCCCTCCACGGTTGCGTGACATTTGTTATATAGCGCTGCTGTTATCTGCTATGACTAGCTTAGACAATCTCTGACTAGCTTAAACAAGCTTGACCAGCTTTGACTAGCTTAGACCAGTTAAAAGCCGACCTTGTATCACAACCTGACTCAGTAGGGAGGGGGTGGTAATGTAAATCTCGGATAACACGTGATTTGCTCCCATCTCCAAATACGGTATTATCTTTCTCCTAGACTGGTTGCCAACAACGGCTAGAGACCCCAGCCTGTTCTACTAACCCATAGCTGGCGAAGGGAGCGGATTTTTAACTTTGCGCGTAACTGAACTCGGCTCTCAGATTTTTCATTCCGAACCGCTATCCATTATACCACCCGCACATCCACAATGCGTTAACGATCAAGTATCCTGTCCGATAAAGATCACAGGATATTATCCGTTGTTTCTTTTAGAATCAATGTTTCGGCTGTTGTACTCTCAGGCCTTCCCCGGGTGTTTATTTTGCACTAGTCAATCTTTCGGGTAATTCGAACAGAAGTGCGGGTATACTATTCTCATTTCTTTAGGTATCATGTCTACTATGCACCTCCCTGTGTTGCCCAGGGATTGAACTGCCGATTGAGCTTTTATTGATAAGTCATATCCCCGTAGGAGAGCAGTATTCGGTCATCGTCTTTACGAGGGTCGTTCAAAAAGTTCTAAGCCTCTCCCAGAAGGAAGAGCTCAAGATAAACATCTTTGTTGTGGCAACAGACTACCACTTCTTATAAAATTAGAAAAAAAAAATGATTCAGATTTCTGTTTTAATTTCTGTGCAGGTGAGGCCCATACAAATATGAGAGGATTGTGACAAATCTAGAAATGGGCAAACTAGAGACCAGAGCAGCGATAACTACCTGCAAAAGGAAAAGTAATAACACCCAAGGAAATCCATGAGGACATGGTACAGACACTTGCTGAGGACTTCCCTTCCTGTACAACTGTAAAGAAATGGGCTGTATAATTCATGCGGGGCGATGACAGGACATTTGATAGACTCTCGGCGGCCAAAAACCTCAACGACTGATGAACAAATAGATGCCATTCACCGTATGATTTTGGATAACCGACATTTTAATGTCCAGCAGATAGCCAAGTCCATAGGCATTAGATATTGTTTTAATTGAGATCTTTGGGATGAGCGAGATGACTATATATACATATATATATATATATATTAGGTTTCAATCCAGAAATCGGCGCCAAAAGCAAACGCCAGTGTCAAGTTGTAGTCATTTTATATTAACAATGAAAATTAGGCACCATCTTTTGCAACGACTTGACATTTCAAAGTTTTAAAATAAGTTAGTGTTATTATTGTTATCATTATTATTATTATTATTAGTAGTAGTAGTAGTAGTGTTATGTTGGTCAATGGAAATTATGTTCTTAAGGCATCATGGCACCAAGGCTGTTCACAACTCAAGAATTTAGGTAAATTCTGGCAGAGAAAATGATTCCAGTGTGTCAGAGGTTCACAAACTTGATCTCAGTTCTAATTTTCTCTAATCACTTTTCCAAAGTTCTAAAGGCACCCTTTCTATAGGAATTAGTTTTACTTTCAAGTTCCATAGCTAATTAATAATAATAATAATAATAATAATAATAATAATAATAATTAATTGAAGAGATTCCTGGAAATCCATGCCTCAAAGAAATACAAAAAATTGTTCTGACAAGTACAACCCACAATTTACGAAGGGCTTTATCTATGTAATATATATTTTTTTTTTGTCAGTGGAAAGTGTCAGGATGCCATTTCTAACCTTAGGTTCGTGGGCGGGACCCGGAAAGAAATGTGTAAACGCCAGAAATCAAAGAAAATAAAAATAATAATAATAGTGAATTCACTTCCCGTGCCAAACAAGCTGATGTATCCAAACGACGTACACATCAGTGTTTATTTTTATTTCTATTTGTGCGTAAGTAGAGAAGTTCTTTCTTTCCTGCAAATAAGTTCAAAGAATAAGCCAGTGACGAGGCTTCTATGTTTTTCCTCAATAGGAGTAAGTCAAGTGTGATCAAACTTCTCTCTTCCTACCCTAGTGAGACCCCCCACAGTTAAAATATCTTTGACCCTTAATACTCACACTGTACTAATTAAATTAAATTAAATCAATATTACATCATATTTATTTTTAACAAAGTCTGACTCGCAAGTGAACGATACAAGGTTTTAATCCAGAAATCGACGCTAAAACAGGCGCCAGTGTCAGGTTTCACTCATTTCATATTAACAATGTAAATCGGACTGGAGCTTTTTTGCAGTAATCCATGTCTGTGTTGATTATCCAAGGATCGAAACTAAACCCGTTAAGTATCTCAAAACAACTTGGCGATAGGCTTTTTCGATCTCTTTCGTCAGCGGCCATTATTTTTTCCAGCTTGATTACAAATATTATTAGGTTGGTGAAAAAATAATGTCGTTTTCTCACATATGTTACTATGTGAGAAAACGACATTATTTTTGCACCAACCTCATAGTTAATTCTATTTACTGTTTGATAAAGAGATATGTCGGTGGCTATGAAAAGGCGTCGTTTATCTAAAGTAATTAAGAATCATGTCTCACCTGTTTGTTTTTTGGGAGTTTTTTTCGTTTTATTTCAATGAATTAATCTTTATTATTCTGTTTGACATATGGTGAACTGATTATTTTTGGCGCCATTCTTATCTTCAAGCCCACGGACTTTCGATATTTGATTATCGCCAGTAAGGGGATGAAATAATTATGTGTCTTTTTTTTTTCGTCCTATGGACTTGATTTGTTTTTTCTGGTTCTATATGCTCGATTTAGATAGGAATCCCCACAGGAAATATTGATAGAAAATATGCCTTATCATTTTATATTTCAATGTTTTGATGAATAATTGTCAAAATGCTTTATTTCGAACTGTTGTCTTCATCTTGATTGTAAATGTCATAGACGTTTATATAACGTTTCGGCTAAATACACTCTGGTCATCATCAGGTGTGCACTGTTTAGCTGATATGAGATACATGCTGAACGTTGTGATATTTGTGTCCCTGTGATGCTAGTTATTACCCGTTCCTATTGAGTCAGTCCTTCATTACTGGAGCCAGGGATTGAACGCATGAACACTAGATGAGAGAGACACGTGTTTAATCAAATACCGACACGTGTATTTTAGGAGCCTTTCTATTCAACGTTATGACTGTAACATATGTATAACTAACTCGCGTATCCATCGTTTTCATTTTGATTATTACATGTTCTTATAGATGCAACGTTTCAGCTTAGCATTCTCTGTCCATCTTCAGGGGTCTAGTTTTGACTGATATGGTAATTTTATGAATTATAGATGTCTCTTAATTCTGATTAGTTATTTTTCGTTCCGGCTAAACCAATTTTTCATCATTTGATCCGAGGATTGAATTCCTACATCCACTATGCCACCGTTCCGAAGGACAATACGTATTTTCAAAGCTTCTATATTCAATATTAGACGCTTTCGACATTTGTTTATTATGGCGGCTTCGTGACGCTTTTTCATAATTTTGCATTTCATTTTTAAGATGAGGAACTGTTATTATACATCAATTTATTAGATATGCCATTATATTCATATTAACCCTTTCACTTCAAGCAAGGCAATAAAGCCACTAGGATGCAAGGCGTTACTGAGTGTGAGAAAATATGAGAAAAATATTATTAACTTTCTTAACAACATTCGAAAATCCGCTTGGAAATTGTTTAGTGGCGTTATCGCCTTGTTTGGTTGAAACTGAGTAAATATATATATATATATATATATATATATATATATATATATGTGTGTGTGTGTGTGTGTGTGTGTGTGTGTGTGTGTGTGTGTAGTGTGTGTGTAGTGTGTGTGTAGTGTGTGTGTGAGTGTGTGTTCTTTATTTAACAGTAAGGTTTGTTTTCGAACAAGAAAATCCGCTTGGAAATGCATTCGGATTGATTTTTGGAAACATGATTCATTTTTGAATTTTGTAATGTATGTTATTTTGTCCTTTCTAATGAGTTATTTGTCGTTCCGGCTAAACTAGTGTTTCATTACCTGATCCGAGTATTAAATTCCTACATCCACTATATATTTTTGGAGCCTATATATATATGTTCTTTTTATAACAGTAAGGTTTGTTTTCGAACAAGAAAATCCGCTTGGAAATGCATTCGGATTGATTTTTTGGAAATATGACTTTATGGCCAAGTGATTTTTAAATTTTGTAATGTATGTAATTTTGTCCTTTCTAATGAGTTAGTTTTTGTTCCGGCTGAACTCGTTTCATCACCTGATCCAAGGATTGAATTTCTACATCCACTATGCTACCGCCGCGTTTCTTTTTTGTTTTTTGGGGGTTTTTTTTGGACCCTAAATATTCAATATTAGACGGTTTAAACATTTGGTTATTATGGCGGCTTTGTGCAGCTTTTTCATAATTTTGCATCTTATTTTTGAGATAAAAAATTGTCATTTACTGTAGATGTTCTTATAGACACAACGTTTCAGCAAAGTATATTCTAGACATCTTCAGATGTTCATTGTTTTGGCTGATAGGTGATACCTCTTAATTATAGTGTCATTTTCTCATTTCTGTTGCCAGTTATTGTTCGTTTCAGCTGAATCAGTGTTTCACTACCTTAACCGGGGTTCGAATTTTCACATCCACTATGCCACCGTTCTGAAACACAACAGTGGTGGGTTTTTGGATCATTTATATTTACTGTTAATTGGTTTTGGCATTTGGTTACCATGACGACTTCGTACTGCTTTTTCATAATTTTGTATTATATTTTTGAGATCAAGAATTGCAATTATACTTTAATCTATTCGAAATAACATTCTCATTTTCAATGTTATGCTTTTAATTATAAACAAAACTTTTCGACCATACACGCTCAGGTTATCATCAGGTATGCAGTGTTTGTGGTATCTTTTATTTGTTTTGTTATTTTCTCATGATGGCGCCAGTTATTTATCGTTTCATACTTAACCAATATTTCACTACATGATCCAGGGATTGAAATCAGGACTACAAAATGACATCAACACATGTTTTAATTAACGCTTATATCCACTACACTACTGTTCTAAAGTGTTGTTTCGTCTGGTATGACGTCATAAAATCCATCACGAATTTACGACCTGTGTCTGTTATTCCGCGACCGTTATCGTCGCATAGCAATCTTCTATCTCAGCATAACAGAATATCATCTTTGATGGTGAATACCTTTGTCTAAATGTCTATATAACCACTCTGAAGATGGCTCATGTGAGCCGAAATTTTAGATCAAGGAACATCTAAATAAAAAATAACCAAATGTTGGATAATTTTTGTCTTTATTTCCGCCTGAAATTAAAACAACCATACAAAGTTTAAAACGGCTCCTGATCAAATATAATATACATTCGTTGTCTGTTATATTTAATAATATATGTTTGAGTAATGATCTGATGCCCAATATATTGTAATATTAACAGTTTCCTTACAAGAAAATATTTGATATTCCTTCAGCCAGCATTCAAGTAGTGTTTACAGTTGAATTCTATAAAACATTTTCAGAAAAATAAGTTTCTCAAGTCCAATAGCTTTTATTGCCCTTTCGAGTATTGGTGGGGAGTTTCCTTCCTCGCCTTTTATTTGAAAAGGTATGGAATGCCAGAATCCTGATTATGTCATTATTTTCTCTTCCAGTTACATGTGCTATCCATTTGAGTTGTTGGTAATATATATATATATATATATATATATATATATATATATACTTGTCAGCTGTTCATATACCACATAACACCCTTGAGCGCTTAGCCTTGGAGCGGTTAGAATGGAGATAATGAGTTTTAGTGGATTCAGCAGTTTTCAATCTGCATGTCTGAATCATCTTCAAGAAGTGAGAACAAGATCTAAAAGGTCAGGCAATCTAACACTGATCTCATCTCATCTCACAATCCTCATTCTTGTTCCATATGTGGCTTACTTTGTAAATCACTAGCGGGTCTTAAATGCCCCTTAAAGATTATCGCACAAAATTTCATAACTGAATCAATGAGCTGTCAGATCCTCATAAGTCGAAACCGACGGGGGAGTCCATTATTCCAATATATATATATAATGAAATTATTTGGTAATCCGTATGGATAATTCCAAAGAGAATATAGATACAGAGCTCGATGAAAAATTGACCAAATAATAATTGTTATAATAACGAATACTTTAAGAGGTCTAGGTGATAATTTATTTCATTACAACCGATATCGGTTCCAACTCTTCAGACGACACATAAAATTAAAAATAAATGTATAAATTTTTTCCAGGCAGAAAAACAATAATGATAATTTACGCATAAATTATGTTTAAGAAGGAAGGTTTAAAATTGGGTGAAGGGAGAAAAAAAGGATATGTACTTAGAAATGGATAAGGTGATATATATATATATATATATATATGTGCGTGTGTGTGTGAGTGTATATGTGTGTGTGTGTCTGTGTGTGATTGTGCGTGTACATATATATATATATATATATATATGCATACACACATATGCGCACACACATACAATGACAAAATCAGCATGAATTATTTCTTAAATCAATATAAAAAGTAAAACGAGAAAATAAATGACCAATTGCTGATATCTCGTGACGAGTAGACGGAGCAATTGAGGGAACGTCCGTCAACGAAACTCTAGAGTCGAGATAATGAAAATATCACCAATCAGCTAAATGACAAATTTTATAATAATCATATATATATATATATATATATATATATATATATATATATATATATATATATATCCCTGAATTTATATCCTTTTTGAAATATCCATATTATCATTAATATTAGCATTACATGCACACACACGCACACACACACACACACACATATATATATATATATATATATATATATATATATATATATATATATATATATATATATATATATATATGTATGTGCTTATAATCTCAGTAAATTTCAAAATAAGTTATTCCAAAAATCACTTGAGAATGAAACAGTACTAGGGATTTTAATTTCATTGTATAATTAAATTTAAAGTTTTAGATTCTGTTTTTGAAACATGGTTATTCCTGTGTAGCAATGGGACCATATTTTTAAATTAGTAAATTTACAATGTTTAGAATTGTTTTGAGCATTGCTTTTTAAAAATAAAAATAATTAATAAGAACACCGGATTATAAATCTTACTGTTCTTTCTCATTATTTTAATAAATGCATATATATATATATATATGTGTGTGTGTGTGTGTGTGTGTGTATGTGTGTGTGTGTGTGTGTGTGTGTGTGTGCAGAGATATGTAGAAAAATAGGAAAGAACACGTCACGTAAATAATCCGGAGTTCTTTAGTATTTTTGTTTTTATTAAAAAAAAAAACAGTGCTCCACATAGAAGTAGAAGTTATATTATAATTATTTTTTTAAAAACATGATTCCTACATAAGAGTTCTCATGTTTTAAAAACAAGAAACCGAAAGGAAAAAATAAATAAATAAATAAATAAAAGAATAAATAAATAAAATAAAACAAAATCCTCTAGACACTTAACGACATACTACGGGGCCAAAAGTAATTTTTCGCTGTGACTGACCAGACGATGTGTGCACATGAATGCCATCATTCGCTTTGAAATGGATTGCCCCACCCTACCTCGGCTTGACCTCTTTCCAAAGATGACTGATATGTGGATAAATATTATCTCTTGATACTCAATTTAATTTTAGTAATTATATTGAGGTGTTTGGCTCTTGTTTTTGAAACATGAGAACTCTTATGTAGCGAAGTAATCATATTTTTTTTTAAATAATATATATATATATATATATATATATATATATATATATATATTATTCCGATAAACTTTATTTTCAGTTGGTACTCATGTATGAGTTGCTATCCCTGTTATTTTTTTAAACAGTAAAATTAATAACAACTGTCCTTGATCATAATTTGTAAAAAAAGCTTTGGGCTACGACAGGAATCGAACTTACACATCTTTTTTTCCATCAGATAAAAAAAAACACTTTTTTAAGCCAAGCGTGGAATGGTTTTGGGGGGAGCATGAAACATGTGTTGAGACGGGATATTCTGTGTCAGCCGACAGATGACAAGATTTTTTTCTATTCCTGAAGATTTTTGGATATAATCTTGTAATTTGGCAGTTTCTCTTTTAAAATTCTCTTGTACTTTTTCTTTTCCTCTTTCGTTCTTTGCCCTTTTTTTCACTTTTTTTTTATTTTCTTTCTCTTTATCTTTCTTAGTCTCTCTTTCTCATTCTTTTCTTTCTTTCTGATTGTCTCTTTCATTTTTTTCTCACCCTTCCCCGTGGGCCTACGAACAGATTACGCTCAAACTACCTGTTCTCGTTTTTTATTTTTTATTTTTTTTTATCGGCATCACCCCAATCAAGGCAGTGATGCCACTAAAACACAAGGGGTTACAGGATGTAGAAAAATTAAGAACAGAAACATTAATAATGAGCGGGAAGAGAAAAGAGTAATCAGGAGGACAGTAGATAGCGATTGGCATTGCACTTAAATTTTTGCTGATTAAAGTTGGCTGGAAGGCACGGAGCCGGAAGCAAGAAAGAAGGATATGAAAAGACTGACATAGATAGATAGATAGATAGATAGATAGATAGATAGATAGATAGATAGATAGATAGATAGATAGATAGAAGATAGATGATATGGAAGAATTAGGAACAGAAACCTTAATAATGAGCGGGAATAAGAAAGAGTAATCAGGAGGCCAATAGATAGCGATTGACAGTACATTTAAATTTTTATAGATTAAAGTTGGCTGGAAAGCATGGAGCTGGAAGGAAGAAAGAAGGATATGAAAAGACTGACATAGATAGATAGACAGAGAGAGAGAGAGAGAAGGCGAGAAAAACTGATTTCAATTGGTATCACACGATGCAAGGCAGTAAAGCCACTAAGACACAAGGCGATACAGGGTGTAGAAGAATTAGGAAAAAAGACATTAATAATAAACGGGAGAGGAAAGAGCAATCAGGTGAACAGTAGATAGCGATTGACATTGCATTTAAATTTTTGCAGATTGAAGTTGACATGGGGTATTGTGTGTTTTGGTTTAATAAAAACATTTTATGAATTTATTCATAAAGTATTTCTACTTGGTTCAATAAAGCATTTAATTTTTCTAGAGAGCTCATGGAAGTTAAAAGTAAGCATGTCTTTGTAATTAAACACTGCTGAAAATCAGTGTTTTATCATAATAATTGTATACGTTAGAAAAAGGCAAAAAATAGTGTGTTTGATGTTTCTTGTGGATCATTTGATGGTGCAGAGGTGTCTGATCTTATAGGTCCATATTTGTTAATGGAAATAAATAAAATTGTACACATAAATGACCATGACCTGAAATGGTAATCGAAAAAGACATATAGACTGATTTCCTCTCTCAACTTCAACTTAGATGTGAAAATTAAAATTGTAAAGAACTTTTTATGTTGTTAAACATTTCTTTTCAAACTCCGTGTCATATGAAATATTCAATAGAAATACTGTAAAAATTAGTTACAGTTGTATGCGAAACATAAGGAAAATAATGGAAGGGCACAACGGTAAAAGATTTGGTATGGAGAAAACGACTAGGAACAAAGGTAGCCAAGAAAAAAAAATGTAATTGTCGAGATACAGTAAAGTGTCTGTCAAATGGTAGCTGCCTGTTCAGCTTGTCTACAGAGCAAGGGTGGGCCTGGGAAATGGCCCTAAATAAGAAGTATATTGTTTCCCCAGAAATAACGTTCAAATCAAGCTCTCTCCGTATTTCTTCGTCGAGAAGTTTCACTAAAGCAGCAGCTTCGCGAACCATTGCTCCGTGGAACCAGTTCCCAAGAAGATGATTGCTCGATCACTACAATCTTAACCTTTTCAAGTATAAGGTTAACCGCTATCTTCTCCACTTATCCGCGTAAGATTTGCCTCGTACTCTGTAACCATCTGCCTCGAGTGGCTCTCGGGTCTTGTGAATATCACTGTAAAAAAAACTGAGGCTTTAGGGGGACCATATGTACTTCAGCCGCTGTAGCAGTGGTGTTTAAGGGGTAAGACAGCATGACGGAGCTCAACTCTTTCCGGGCTGATTTGAATTCAGTTTTCCTTCTGCTGGACTAGTCCCAAATCAAGGCTATAGGAAACTGTTAGACCTTTTCATGACGGTCGTCTTCGAGTATAGAATCCAGAGGTTGGCAGTGAATATTTCGGAGACAGTAGGAAAGCGTAGTTCAGGTTCGCAGTGGATATCTTAGCAGAGCGTAGTTCTTCCTTCTATCCTCTTCGCCTGTCAAGTTAGCACTGGTCCTTCCGGTAGGTTAAACAAAGATGGCCGCCTTTTTACACGACGAATACAATGTTCTGCGGCTTCTGATTGGTTAAGCTTCTATTGGTAGACTATAAAGGAAGTTGAGTCATCTGGATTGTCTCTCTAGTCATTATATATATATACACAAAAAAAACGCAACAGAAACCAGTCTACCTTGCTATTTACTCAAAGCTGGAGTAAGGGTATTAACACGTAAGTGAATGTAAAGAACACGACTAGAATATGAACTCGGCTCCCCAATTCGAGCCGCTACCCATTACCACCGTACCTCCACAAAATAAACGGCTAGCAAATGTCCCCAAAGAAAAAGGATCACATGAAATTCTACTCAAACCATTACAACAAAATATAAACCGGGAGGTTTACAATCCTTTATAAAATCATATCACTCCAAGCAAGGCAATAAAGTCACTAAGACGCAATGAGTTGATCAGTGTGAAGTAATATGAGAAAAAAATTATTAACACAGAAAATAACTATTCACATGAGCATTTAAATTTGTGAAGATCAAAGTTGACTGGATATCAAGAAACTGGAAGGGAGTTCCACACACGAGAAGTGAGAGATCAGTTTACATATCGGTTGTAGTGCAGAATTGATCCCCCACTTGATATACACTTATGATTTCTTACTTGTTGATGAGCCGTAGAAAACGAATCAATCAATCAATGAAATACTGATTAGCTACACAGACATGTCTTTTAGATTTATTTACAATCTCTGGAATATAAATGTATAGCAACTACAATGGTCATAAAGTGGGGAATCAGTTTATATGCTGCCTGTAATATAGAATTGATCCTCGACTTTATATCCATGTTATAATTTCTTGCAGTCATGTCTTTTAGATTTATTTACATTCCCTGGTATATAAATGTATAGAAACTACCGTGGCCACAAAATGAGGGATCAGTTTATATATTGTTTTAATGTAGAATTGATCCCTCATTTTATATCCACATTATAATTTCTTGATAAACCGTAAAAAATGAATGTCAATCAATATGAAGAAGAAAAATACATTGAAAATATTACATTCGGACTAATAGCCTCATCTTTATTGCGATAATAACAACAAAGATGGGGACATTAGTTCAAATTTAAATATTTATTATTATTATTATTATTATTATTTCCTTCGATTTCTCTTGCATACTTATTTATTTCCGGTCCTAAACAGAGACTATGTTATGAACATTTTCGTCAAAGAAAATAAAAATAAAACATGATCACAGACATTTTATGTAGATAAAGCCTTTCGTAAGGTGTAAGTAAGGTTGTCATCGGCTACCAGGAATATCTTCAATCAGGACCTTTTCTAATCAAACCGATGGCTACAACCACAGCTGGAATTATTGATATCTTTTAGATTTTTAGATTTTCACTTCAAGATGCCTTTATTTTGATCTTTTTTTAAGATCTTCAAAGATACATTAAACTCTTGCAGGAATTGCCATGTCAATAAGAAAAGCACATTCAATTCTTGTGGTCTTTGATCCCGATGCATGGCTGATTAGATTTCATTGTTCTGTCTTCTGCATATTATAAAGTACCAAAAAACTGTTAAACGTTTTATCTCTTTAATCGGGTCTGGGTGATGTTCATACCAGTTTCTTTCAGTTTCCTTCCCGTAAAAGTTGCATATTTTTAGTGCAGATACTGGCCCAATCTATCATGCCTATATTTATATTCAGTGGATGATAAAACTGCGCAAACTGATACAAGATGCTTAATTGTTTCTGGATATTTATCACAAAATCTGAATTTCGGGTTAACACAGTTTTTCAGTATGTGTGCTTGGTTCTTTGCAGAAAGAATATAACCATCGGTTTCAGCTTTTAACCCTGCACTACATAACCACTGATGAGTACAGGGTTTGTCTACATCAGTTTGTTTAGTACGGGTAGAGTATTGACCATGAAGAGGTTTATCTTATCATTGTTTCTTCATTTGGCACATTGCATTTGCTTTTGGTCTTTTTTAGGTTCTTTGCTACTGCAGTAGGTGCATAAGGGTTTATTTGCACATTCTTCATCCACTTGAAATTTCCTTTTGAATTCCGTTGGCTTCCTTTATTACTGAATAAAGTTTCTTATTTCTTTCATCTTCTTTAACAGAAATCATCATTCAGTCTTCTGTAGTCTCCAGGTATCTTTGAAGGCCAATTGTTGTACTTTTGTAAGTCAGTTCAAATTGAACTAATCTTCTCCTTCCTTCGAATCTGGGTACATACAGACGATCAACCTCCGCCTTAGAATGAGTCATGCGGTGAAATGTTTTCTCGTTTTTACAGCTATCGTCCAATTGAGGATATTGAAACTGTATTGTAAAGTTACATTTTTTCCAGTGCAGATATTGGCCCACTATATAAAGCCGAGTTTTATATTCAATGGCTGCTAACACTGTGCAACCTTATACAAGATGGTCAATTGTTTCTGGATATTTATCACAAAATCTGAATTTTGGGTTAACATAGTTTTTCAATATGTGTGCTTGGCAATTTCTAGTTAGAAAGCCTTGGTTCTTTGCAGAAAGAATATAACCTTCGGTTTCAGCTTTTAACCCTGCACTGCATAGCCACTCATGAGTACAGGGTTTGTCTACATCAGCTTGTTTGGTATGAGCAGAGTATTGACCATGAAGAGGTTTATCTTGCTATCGTTTCTGCATATGGTTTTGCTTTCTTTTTTATATCCTGCTGTATTTATTTACACTTCTTTACTAACTTGAAATTCCATTTTCAATTTGTTGGCTTCCTTTCTTCTTATTATTATTATTAACGTTATTATTAAATCATTTAATTACCTTTCCTATTTTTGACTTGCTTAGGTAGGTGTTAATTTAAAAGGAAGTTACATAGCAATCTGAAACTTCGCAGTGAAAATTTAGAAAATGCATATTCATACATATTCTTAATCAGAGCTTAATCGATAGTAATCAATTTCTGTTTAAAAAGCCTTTTTGCACTTCGTTATATTTCTCTTTGTCTTATCTTCATTTATTTAATTCTATTTTGTTCAGAAGAAATTAGATTAAAATTCCACTGAAAATATTTTTTTTAATTTCTTAAAAGTTAATTCAAAATCGTTTTGAATACACGACTATCATTAATCTGGCTAATGAACACAAATGAATCATTTTTTTTTTTATTGAAAATCTTAATTCTAGTTATATTGCCAAAGTCATGAATTTTAGAAAAACTTATTAAGACCACTGATTGAATTAACAAAGTTGATATTTGCCAAGAAATCAAAATGGAGACATTCTTTATAAAACATGATGACAAAGGCAAGTTTCGCAAATCCTGATCTCAGTACAATAAAGCTTTGTGTCGAAATCTTTTACTCGCCGATCGAAGTTATTTTAAAGTTAATTAAATTCCTGATTCATTTAATTAATTATTTAATTAATTAATCCTATTTTCAGAAAACTTTTTGTAATATTGGTTGATTAATTTTTTTACAGAGAAAGAAGAAATGAAGTTTATACAAAATCCTCGGACAAGTATTTCTCATTTTTCTTTTCCATTTTGGAAATGTAAGTACAGACACTTACATCTGAAGATGATTAAAACTAACATCGAAATACAAGCAAAATAAAACAAAAAACTGAATCTTTAAAAGTAAATGACTCGAAGTATTAAGTCTACAGCAAGTATATATATATATATATATATATATGTGTGTGTGTGTCTGTGTGTGTTTGCCAGTGTGTGTGTGTGCGCGCATTTAGGCAGCATATCTTCACTGAAGCATGTTTCATGTTCCTGGAATAATATAGATATATCTAATTAGCATATAGAGGTTGAATTGAAATTCATCAAAGAAAGCGGCCGTGAGGATGATCTCAGAGCAAATCGAAAGTATTTGGTTAACAAGAACTCAAGCGACTTTCTTGATGAATTTCAGCTTAATAGCAAGAAGCTAATTAGCAAACTAAAAAGAATTCTTATAAAAATAAATAGACATAATGTGTCTATATTATTCAATGAAACATGCTTGAATATATATATATATATATATATATATATATATATATATGCATACTTCATTAAAGCCGACAGACAAGGCACTATGATTAAGCTTCTTAATTTTTCTTGTGTTCGAACAAGTGTTTTCTTTTTTGAACACAGTGTAGAAACTGTTCAAATGTTTTATAATTTCAAGCGCTTAGGCTATACTTTTAGGCATTATCAAGGATGATTTTATTTTTTCAGTTTAACTGGTTGTGTGGGTTGTGTGTATGTTTTTAGCGTTATAGAGATGTTTTATTTTCCGAACACAGTTAGCACATTGTGGCCGTGTTCGTAGTTAATATTATTAAGTGTTGGCTTTTCCTTTTTTTTTATTATTAAGGCTTCCATTATTTTTAATCTTTTTTTTACATGTAGATTAAGTTATTATATTTGTATTTTCTTTTAGAAATGTTTCTGATAGAGTCTGGTAAGTTTGTGTGGGTGTTTAAGTGGGTTCAAATAGAGCTGTAGTCAGATAGATGTAACGTAAGTCGTCTGGATAGGCATGTGACCAATGTAATTATTTACGAATTCGGTTTGATCAGAAACACAGTTCCTTAAGGGGCATTTTAACTCATAGATAATGATCGTTCGTTGTAATTTTGATTTTGCTGCTGTGTTTTTATTTTTGAGGAGAAGGTTAGCTGTTTTTATTTTTTTTTTTTTTTTTTTTATAGTAGATAATTTGATTTTTCGGGTCAGTTGGGGTAGTGTATTTCTGATAATACAACATATTTATAATACATGTATTTTTAAAGAGAAATATTAAAATTAAAATTGTCTTACTTACAAGCAGGTTTCCAGAAAAAAAAATTATTTAACCGGGTTTCCTTTATAGCTTTTCAAAAAGTTTGTAAATTTATATTTCCAAGTGGGAATAAAAACATTTACAAACCGAATGCAAAACTGCACAAGGAAAACATTTTTTCTGAAAACCCATGCGTAAGTAAAGTTTTGTGGATAGTTGCACTACAATAACAATTCTCGAACTTTCGGGCGGGTAGGTTGTAGTTGAAAATAAGTATTGTATATAAATATATATATATATATAGAGAGAGAGAGAGAGAGATGGGGGAGAGAAGAGAAAGAAAGGAGAGGGGGAGAAAAGAGAGCGAGAAAGAGAGAATTTTTTTAAGAGGAGACATAAAAGGCTTTAATCATTCACAGTAAATTTACATCCTGGTTCTTTCAACATTCCATCTTGGCAGACATTCTCTCTCTCTCTCTCTCTCTCTCTCTCTCTCTCTCTCTCTCTCTCGATCGATCGATCGATATATATATATATATATATATATATATATATATATATATATATATATATATATATATGCACACACACACAAACATACACACACACATATCTATATATAATGATGAAGAAATATAGTTTTAAGGTGTGCTATATTTATGAGATAAAGTGCTCAATATCAGAGATAGAGCATATGTAAATAGACGCAATCGTCAGGCCACGTTTTATTTAGCATGAAACATCCTGTCGCCTCTGTGTTTTGACTTTAATGTTCACTTTTATATTTAGATAGATAGATAGATAGATAGATAGATAGATAGATAGATAGATAGATAGATAGATAGATGGTTTGAAACTTAGTCCAGGCGTGAACTTTGATCTGAAATGTCTACTGCATGATTGATCCATTAGCATCAGACCGTTGGTGGTCATGTGAGCACGATGTCACAAGTCATATGAGCGTACTGGCCGAGTTTAAACCATTGACCACAAACAGCCATCTGCAACATCGATTAGCCAGTCGCCCTAGCAAATGGGCCAAGTGTATTTGGTCATTATACACACAGAGAGATCTCAATGTAAAACCAGAGCAAATATTAATAAATGATTGAGAAATAGACAAACTTAAGTTTCCATGACTATGATTTATTTCCCCAGAAATTATATTTTTCCTGGTTCATCAGGTCACATCTCTAGTTACCTAGTCGTGGTAAACTTAACATTGTCTATTTCTTAATTATTTAATTAATATATATCTAGTTTTTATCTCGTCATCAGGCAATATTCGATAATTTTGGTAAAAAGTATTTACCTTTGTAAAGAGAAAACAATATGCTTGCTTATTAAAGAGTTAATATGGAGTGAGAAATCCAGATTTTTAGATCTTATGGGTTTGTCAATTTTTAGTAATCAGAAGGAAGGTCAACAAAAAAGTTTTGAAAAGTTAAAAATATAGGTTAGATGTTGGAGGATGTCTGTTATTCATTTATATTAACGACTTGGCACCTTACTTCTGGCAAAAAATATACATTCAAGTTACGAATAAATATTGTTAGAGATAAGTATATTGCTGACAATGGGTAAATTTTAGTTTTTTTTTTTTTTTGG
>OZ010612.1:69057770-69125270 GCA_963932145.1 Acanthosepion lycidas
GGAGAATTTCCTCACAGAAGAAAAAACGAAAAAGACTTGGTTTACCGTCATAGACAGAGTATTATGGAATGAGGAAGTTTTCAGAATAGAAAAGTAATAGTTGAGATTATAGGAAAGAGGGCATTGAGAATTTGACACCCACAAGACATATTGAAGGCGAGATAGAAGGACCAATAAGTTTGTGTGAATGAAGGTTAGAACAAGGACAAGAGGTGATGGCAAGAGGTTAACAGCAACTTACATTAACAGGATAAGAAATTGTAGAAAATCATGATCATCCACGTCCTGAAGGGACACGGAACGTAAAAGAAGAATATTGAGGATAGGAAAGGACTAAGACATTTGGTAAAGAATGAAAAGTTATTAATACCAAAATAAATCAACGCATATAGTCTGTACTGATTACTTTTATTATTTCAAGAAGGGAAATTTTACTGTCAGCGATGAAGATATATATATATATATATATATATATATATATATATATATATACCGTTGTGTGTGTGTGTATGTGTGTGTGTATGTGTGTGTGAAAGTGTGGATAGAAGGGAACACCAACCAAGCGGTGACAATATTTTTCAGGCTATTTTCAGGCCATTTTGACGTTGACCACAGTGCTCATTTTGATATTTACATAGGCTCCATCTCTGATATTGAGAACTTTTATCCATAAATATACCATACCTTCAAAACACTATTTTTATCGTATAGATAGATGTTATCAGACTGAGATAGATAGATAGATAGATAGATAGATAGATAGATAGATAGATAGATAGATATGAAAATGACTGTGATAGATAGATATATAGATATGAAAAGGACTGAGACAGATAGATAGATAGATAGATAGATATGAACAGACTTAGATATGAACAGACTGAAATAGATACGAACAGACTGATATATATATATATATATATATATATATATATATATATATAGATAGATAGATAGATAGATAGATAGATAGATAGATAGATATATATATATAGAGAGAGAGAGCTGGATAACAGACCAAGATAATTAATAGACATATATAGATAGAAGTGAGTAGACTGAGATAGATAGATAGATAGATAGATAGATAGATAGATAGATAGATAGATAGATAGATAGATAGAGAGAGAGAGAGATGTGCGTGTGCTCTATACGTTAGCTACGTCTCGATACAGTCTTTGACTTTGCGATGGCTGTCGGACTCTCTGCTAACGCAGAGAGGAACCCGGACGAAGCTTTGCCGAAGGGCAAGGTTTCGTCCGGGGAGGTAGACAGGGCCTGAACCCGTCTAGGCGGGTTCAAAGGCTATATTTTTGGCTGAGCCTACGGGCTCGGAGATACCGACATTAAACCGGCCTTGTGCCACATTCGGTCCTCGTGGGTGAATTGATAAATACTGTGCTCTATACGTTACCACTTATTTATTTCGCCTTTTCTAATATCTAGAATACAACACAGGATTTTCTTGTTCGTTATTATCGGACGAATGTCTTCATTTTTGTTATTATTCTTCAGATGTTTGTCAATGGAAATTCAAGTGAACCCTTTATAGATGGATAGAACCTTTTATAGATAGATCTACGGGGATAGACATCCAAAGACTAGGGCTATATTGTCTATTTATTATTATTATTATTATTATTATTATTATTATTATTATTATTATTATTATTATTATTATTTCTTTACTGTTCGGTTATTACTAATCCTCTTTCCTCTATCTGAGCAAATGAGAAGGGGATAGTGATTATTTGTTGTATTAGTTATCCCCCTTTACACTGGAGATGCCAGGTGCCAGTATCAACGATTTCATTCCCATTTACTGAACTACACAAATCACGAATCCTCCGAACTGTTAACCAGGCAAGCCTGAATCTTGAACCGGAAGTGTTAAATCTTGTTTTTATAGATCTTCTACTTGCCGACTTTCTGTCACACTTGACCACCTTCGTCGTTCTTACTTTTCTTATTGAAGTCTAAACGCTCAGATAACAACAAAAAAGAATGTAAATAATGGTATCTCATGCAAAATAATGAGTGTGTATCTTATTGCTAAATACAGAAATCAGGCGCATTTCCTTCCTGGTCTATTCTCCTTTTTTTGGCGCGTATAAACTGAGAGTGAAGCCGAATGAATGAAGAAAGGCGTCGTCTTCAGAAGAAACAAAATGCGTTAATGTCGAAATAACAATGGCGATCATAGAAACGAACCCAAAAATAACATCGGTAAAATTTAAATATCTTTTTCACTTCAGAGGTTTTCATTCAATGCATTTAGCCCCTATAATAAAATTCTCCATTGAGTCCTCTGTAAATCGTGACCTAATGTGGCAACTCAGCATTTATTATCATAAAACTGTCTGTAAGAAAGCCTCACAAATTAAGTGGAATGTTTAGATGGATTTTCCGATAGTTATCCACGCTGCATGCTAAAAATCCATATATATATATATATATATATATATATATATATATATATATATATATATATATATAAAAGAAAGAGGTTGTAGTGGTTCCAACAAGAGAAAAGTATGTTTATTAAAAAGAAGAGAAGAGAGGTGTCGCAAACGTTTTTGGTTGTAATGTGGATTTATTTAGAAAAAAATATTATGCTTTGTTTTCCATAATTTTACTACAAGTGTTTCTGGTCCCGCGACCATCTTCAGGTAAAAGCGGAGATTTCCACATATTATTAAAAATAATTAATTTTTTTCTTTTGTTTTTCAATGTTAAATATTCTCGATATGAGACATTTTCTGTGTTAGTAATCCGAATTTCTTTCTTGAATTGGCAATGAAGAGTTCTGCGCGAAGGGCCATATACATTGAATACAGACGATCCTTAAAACTCCATTCATTTTTAAGGATCGTCTGTACTCAATATATATATATATATATATATATATATATATATATATTGAGTACAGACGATCCTTAAAAATCCATTGGGTTAAAATATATTTCATGAATATATCTATTATATATATATAATGGACTCTCCTGTCGGTTTCGATTCAGACAAGCAGATTGAATATATATATATATATATATATATATATATATATATATATATATATATATATATATATATACGTTATAACTATTATATGCGTTATATAATTATTATATAATAATTTATAATTATTTTCCTTTAAAAAATATTATTCCATGGCGACACAGAAAATTTGCATGTTTTAAAAGTGAAACTAAATTCATAAATTATAAAAATGAAACTTAAAATCCAGAGTTTCGTTCCATTGTCAAGCGATGTTAGGATTAAACTTTCAAAGAAATTTACTTAATTTATTAGCACAGACAATATCAATATTATGAGTTGTTAAGGTTAAGGAAAATCTATTTTAATTTAGGGATGGCTGGGTTTTAATTACCCTAGACAGCTTATGTTTCTTATACAAGTTACTTACAAATCAGGTTAAGTTTAGGTAGGTTGGGGGTGTCTGCTAACAAACGTATACTTCCGTTATTCAATGATTCATCTGGGTTTTCAATGGTAAAAAATTGGAATTTTTATTTATCCGCTTAATTCATATTCTTATACACAAAGAATTTTCTAAAAGTGTCATTTAAATATGTGCAAGACATATTAATACTTAAATTGTATTAATTAAATAGATTTAAAGTAACTTTTAACCTTCTAATAACTAATAGACTATACGGTATTTTTACAAATAAATATATTGGAATTTAATTACTAATTAAAGATCAAATGAAAAAATATATATTTCTTTATTATTTTTTTTCGAAATAATTACTTTAGGAAAATATTTGTCACTGCCTACAACAAATAGCTATTTCATTTCTTTGATTTAGTAAATAATTTCCTATAATTAAATTTACAAATTTAGTTTCAGTTTTGAAACATGGAAATTTTCTGTGTCGTGATGGAAACATATTTTTTAAAAGAAAATAATTATATTTTGCTCTACTGTTTTGTATCGAGCACTGTTTTTTTTTTTAAATAAAAATTAATTGCTAAGAACACCGGATTGTAAATCTTACTGTTATATATATATATATATATATATATATATATATATATATATATCCGGGCAACCTGTTAACTAAAGATTTATCAGATCATAATTAATCTAGATTAATCTTGATCCCTACTTGAGTCAACCTGTTTCTACAATTTGTAATCATAAAACTAAAATGAATGTATTATCGCCTGTAATTATCTCATAAATGAAAGTAATGATCAATTACTTATTGTTTACAATAGCGTTACTTTCACATTATATCATATTTAATTGCCTAATGTAATATAGGACAATGTAATCTCCGTTTCGTAGCATGGCCTTTCGAGACATGGGAGATCCTGTCTTTTGTTGCAATAAGTTTTGACGATTTTATTAACATTCTTTTTCGATTTCCGTCATTTATATGCTCTTCTCCGTTTATGGCTCTCCACAACTTCCTTTCTTTTGTTGCAATAAATACGTTGTAAGATTATTATTATTATTATTATTATTTGTTGTTTTTCTGTTATCCATATGCTTCTTCTCCGTTTATGTACCATTCCCCTTCGGGATGTTGGCGATCATGGCTCTCTACAACTTCCTTAATTTTGTTGCAATAAATTTTGATTAATTAACATTTTTTTGTTCTTGATCTGTCAATTAAATGCTTCTTCACTGTTTATATACCATGTCCTTTCAGAACGTGAAATATCATGGCTCTCCATAACTTCCTATTTTTTGTTGCAGTAAGGTTTTTGTATTTCATTAACATCTTTTTATTCTTCTCCTGTTATTTAGATGCTTCTCCTCCGTTTATGTACCTTGTCACTTCGGGACATGAAAAGTTATGGCTCTCCATAACTTCCCATCTGTTACTGTTTTCTATCATTTATATACTTCTCCGTTTATGTGACATGTCGCTTCGGGACGTGAGCAATCATGGCTCTCCACAACTTCCTGTTTTTTGCTACAATAAATTTTGTCTATTTTATTAATATTCTTTGTTCTTGTTCTTTCATTTATATGCTTAATCTCCATTATATGTCATACCCTTTCGAGAGGTTGGCGATCATGTCTCTCCACAACTTCCTATCTTTTGTTGCAGCAAGTTTTGATTATTCTTTGACATTCTTTTTTCTTGTTCTGTCATCCATATACTTATTCGCCGTTTATGTACCATGTCCTTTCGGGATGTGAACGATCATACCTCTCCACGACTTCTAGTTTTTGTCACAATAAGTAAGTTTTGACGTTTTTATTTAAAATTCTTTGTTCTTATTCTGCTATGCAGTACACAAACTTGTTAAATAGGCGTCTCTGTTTCCGGTTCGGAGAATATAACACTCATATTTCTTCATTATATTTCCAAGACATTTCGTCCGTTTCTTTTTTTTTTTTACCGTGAGTATCATCTTCCCTAATTCTTATTCATTGTTTTCTTTTCTCGGTTATTTAGAACGAAATCTGTGTCCCTTCAAGTTTGTTCTTCATTTATAAAGAGATTTGCCAGAATTCACTTGCAAATTGAAAAGGAATTTTCTTACTGATATCTCTGGAAGAGTCTTCGCAATTATCAATCCCTTATTCTCATCAGGTCGTTGTTAATGTCCAATCTCCCGAGTCCCATTTGATTAATGCAGGCGTCCCCGAAGGGGTCACTTCTATGTTCTACCCTCTTCCGATTTTATATTAACGATCTTCCAAAGAACATTCTCAGATCATTAGTGAATATATACGTATGCGATACCACCGTTTATTTACGTACCCAGATTTAGATTAATGGTTCTCAACATTTTTTTATCAATGGACTACTTTTATTTTTTAATTTTTTTTTTTGGTTGATCCTATAACCATTCGATAAAAAAAAAGATTATTTTTTTATTTTGTACTAATAGTTAAGTTTAGGAATTGTATTATAGAAATAGTAAATGTACATGCATTATTTGGAAATAGAACTAATTTAAATTCTTTTATTATTTACAGTAGGGTTCACTCTTTAAAAGGCTCGGCAGCAACTGGAGGTAGAGTTTTACGTTAGGAGGCCATTTGTGCATATAGGAGTGGAAGATAACGGTTAACACTAGACTTGAACATGTTAAGATTACAGTGATCGGGGGAACATCCTCTTGGGAGTCGGTTCTACTGAGCTGCTCAAGTATAACATAATTCTCACCGATAGAAATCAGAGGACATGTGTGTTGTTTGCTACTATTTAAGTGACATGGGGTGTTCTTGCCGTAAAGGTTTGTCTTGTCAGGGCGAGGGAATGTAGTTTGTCCGAGCAATTTCCGTGGAAATAGCTGTAACACAGCAAGAGGTTAGCCACATTCCGCCTGTGAAAGGGTGGACAATAATTCGTAATTCGCCCGAAAATGCTTTTCGAATTGTGTTTTATATAAGAATGCATTGAAATCGTGTTTTATATAGGAATGCATTGAAATCGTGTTTTATATAGGAATGCATTGGAATTGTGTTTTATATAGGAATGCATTGGAATTGTGTTTTATATTGGAATGCATTGTAATCGTGTTTTATATCGGAACGCATTGGAATTGGGTTTCATATAGGAATGAATTGGAATTGTGTTTTATATCGGAATGCATTGGAATTGTGTTTTATATAGGAATGCATTGGAATTGTGTTTTATATTGGAATGCATTGAAATCGTGTTTTATATAGGAATGAATTGGAATCGTGTTTTATATAGGAATGCATAGAAATCGTGTTTTATATTGGAATGCATTGAAATCGTGTTTTATATAGGAATGCATTGGAATTGTGTTTTATATAGGAATGCATTGAAATTGGGTTTTATATAGGAATGCAACAGAATTGTGTTTTATATAGGAATGAATTGGAATTGTGTTTTATATAGGAATGCATAGAAATCCTGTTTTATATTGGAATGCATTGAAATTGTGTTTTATATCGGAATGCATTGGAATTGTGTTTTATATAGGAATGCATTGGAATCGTGTTTTATATAGGAATGCATGGAAATCGTGTTGTATATAGGAATGCATTGGAATTGTGTTTTTTATAGGAATGCATTGGAATTGTGTTTTATATAGGAATACATCGGAATTGTGTTTTATATCGGAATGCATTGGAATTGTGTTTTATATCGGAATGCATTGGAATTGTGTTTTATATAGGAATGCATCGAAATTGTGATTTATATAAGAATGCATTGGAATTGGGTTTTATATAGGAATGCATTGGAATTGTGTTTTATATAGGAATACATTGGAATTGTGTTTTATGTAGGAATGCATTGGAATTGTGTTTTATATAGGATTGCATTGGAATTGTGTTTTATACAGGAATGCATTCAAAACGTGTTTTATATAGGAATGCATTGGAATTGTGTTTTATATTGGAATGCATTGAAATCGTGTTTTATATAGGAATGCATTGGAATTGTGTTTTATATAGGAAAGCATTGGAATTGTGTTTTATATAGGAATGCATTGGAAATATGTTTTATATAGGAATGTATTGGAATTGTGTTTTATATCGGAATGCATTGAAATTGTGTTTTATATAGGAATGCATTGGAATTGTGTTTTATATAGGAATGTATTGGAATTGTGTTTTATATCGGAATGCAATTGGAATTGTGTTTTATATAGGAATGCATTGGAATTGTGGTTTATATAGGAATACATGGGAATTGTGTTTTATATCGGAATGCATTGGAATTGTGTTTTATATCGGATTGCATAGGAATTGTGCTTTTGTCGGAATGCATTGGAATTGTGTTTTATATAGGAATGCATTGGAATTGTGTTTTATATAGGAATGCATTGGAATTGTGATTTATACAGGAATGCATTCAAAACGTGTTTTATATAGGAATGCATTGGAATCGTGTTTTATATAGGAATGCATTGGAATTGTCTTTTATATAGGAATGTATTGGAATTGTGTTTTATATCGGAATGCATTGGAATTGTGTGTTATATAGGAATGCATTGGAATTGTGTTTTATATTGGAATGCATTGAAATGGTGTTTTATATAGGAATGCATTGGAATTGGGTTTTATATAGGAATGCGTTGGAAATATGTTTTATATAGGAATGTATTGGAATTGTGTTTTATATCGGAATGCATTGAAATTGTGTTTTATAATGGAATGCATTGGAATTGTGTTTTATATAGGAATGTATTGGAATTGTGTTTTATATCGGAATGCATTGGAATTGTGTTTTATATAGGAATGCATTGAAATCATGTTTATATTGAAATGCATTGAAATCGGGTTGTATATCGGAATGCATTGGAATTGTGTTTTATATAGGAATGCATTGGAATTGTGGTTTATATAGGAATACATCGGAATTGTGTTTTATATCGTAATGCATTGGAATTATGTTTTTGTAGGAATGCATTGGAATTGTGTTTTATATAGGAATGCATTGGAATTGTGTTTTATATTGGAATGCATTGGAATTGTGTTTTATATCGGAATGCATTGGAATTGTGTTTTATAATGGAATGCATTGAAATCGTGATTTATATAGGAATGCATTGGAATCGTGGTTTATATTGGAATACATTGAAATCGTGTTTTATACAGGAATGCATTGAAATTGTGTTTTATATAGGAATGCATAGAAATTGGGTTTTATATAGGAATGCATCGGAAATGTGTTTTATATAGGAAAGAATTGGAATTGTGTTTTATATTTAAATGCATTGAAATCGTGTTTTATATAGGAATGCATTGGAATTGTGTTTTATACAGGAATGCATACAAAACGTGTTTTATATAGGAATGCATTGGAATCGTGTTTTATATTGGAATGCAAAGAAATCGTGTTTTATATAGGAATAGATTGGAATCGTGTTTTATATAGGAATGCATTGAAATCGTGTTTTACATTGGAATGCATTGAAATCGTGTTTTATATAGGAATGCATTGGAATTGTGTATTATATAGGAATGCATTGAAATTGTGTTTTATATAGGAATGCATTGGAATTGTGTTTTATATCGGAATGCATTGAAATTGTGTTTTATATCGGAATGCATTCGAATTGTGTTTTATATAGGAATGTATTGGAATTGTGTTTTATATCGGAATGCATTGGTATTGTGTTTTATATAGGAATGCATTGGAATCGTGTTTTATATAGGAATGCATTGAAATCGTGTTTTATATAGGAATGCATAGGAATTTTCTTTTATATAGGAATGTATTGGAATTGAGTTTTATATCGGAATGCAATAGAATTGTGTTTTATATAGGAATGCATTGGAATTGTGTTTTATATAGGAATACATCGGAATTGTGTTTTATAACGGAATGCATTGGAATTGTGTTTTATATCGGAATGCACTGGAGTTGTGTTTTATATAGGAATACATTGGAATTGTGTTTTATATTGGAATGCATTGGAATCGTGTTTTATATAGGAATGCATTGAAATCGTGTTTTATATTGGAATGCATTGAAATCGTGTTTTAAATAGGACTGCATTGAAATTGTGTTTTATATAGGAATGCATTGAAATTGAGTTTTATATAGGAATGCATCGGAATTGTGTTTTATATAGGAATGCATCGGAATTGTGTTTTACATTGGAATGCATTGGAATTGGGATTTATATAGGAATGCATTGGAATTGTGTTTTGTATAGGAATACATTGGAATTGTGTTTTATGTAGGAATGCATTGAAATCGGGTTGTATATAGGAATGCATTGAAATCGTGTTTTATATAGGACTGCATTGAAATTGTGTTTTATATACGAATGCATTGAAATTGAGTTTTATATAGGAATGCATCGGAATTGTGTTTTATATAGGAATGCATCGGAATTGTGTTTTACATTGGAATGCATTGAAATGGTGTTTTATATAGGAATACATCGAAATTGTATTTTATATAAGAATGCATTGGAATTGGGATTTATATAGCAATGCATTGGAATTGTGTTTTATACAGGAATGCATTCAAAACGTGTTTAATATAGGAATGCATTGGAATCGTGTTTTATATAGGAATGCATTGGAATTGTGTTTTATATTGGAATGCATTGGAATTGTGTTTTATATAGTTATGCATTGGAATTGTGTTTTATATTGGAATGCATTGAAATCGTGTTTTATATAGGAATGTATTGGAATTGTGTTTTATATCGGAATGCATAGAAATTGTGTTTTATATCGGAATGCATCGGAATTGTGTTCTATATAGGAATGTATTGGAATTGTGTTTTATATCGGAATGCATTGGAATTGTTTTTTATATAGGAATGCATCGAAATTGTGTTTTTATATAAGAATGCATTGGAATTGGGATTTATATAGGAATGCATTGGAATTGTGTTTTGTATAGGAATACATTGGAATAGTGTTTTATGTAGGAATGCATTGGAATTGTGTTTTATAAAGGAATGCATTCAAAACGTGTTTTATATAGGAATGCATTGGAATTGTGTTTTATATCGGAATGCATTGGAATTGTGTTTTATATAGGAATCCATTGGAATCGTGTTTTTATTGGAATGCATTGAAATCGGGTTGTATATAGGAATGCATTGGAATTGTGTTTTATATAGGAATGCATTGGAATTGTGTTTTCTTTAGGAATGCATTGAAATCATGTTTTTATTGGAATGCATTGAAATCGGGTTGTATATAGGAATGCATTGAAATTGTGTTTTATATAGGAAAGCATTGAAATTGAGTTTTATATAGGAATGCATCGGAATTGTGTTTTATATAGGAATGCATCGGAATTGTGTTTTACATTGGAATGCATTGAAATCGTGTTTTATATAGGAATACATCGAAATTGTGTTTTATATAAGAATGCATTGGAATTGGGATTTATATAGGAATGCATTGGAATTGTGTTTTATACAGGAATGCATACAAAACGTGTTTTATATAGGAATGCATTGGAATCGTGTTTTATATAGGAATGCATTGGAATTGTATTTTATATTGGAATGCATTGAAACCGTGTTTTATATAGGAATGAATTGGAATCGTGTTTTATATAGGAATGCATTGAAATTGTGTTTTATATCGGAATGCATTGGAATTGTGTTTTATATAGGAATGCATTGGAATTGTGTTTTATATCGGAATGCATTGGAATTGTGTTTTATATAGGAATCCATTGGAATCGTGTTTTCATTGGAATGCATTGAAATCGGGTTGTATATAGGAATGCAATGGAATTGTGTTTTATATTGGAATGCATTGGAATTGTGTTTTATATAGTTATGCATTGGAATTGTGTTTTATATTGGAATGCATTGAAATCGTGTTTTATATAGGAATGTATTGGAATTGTGTTTTATATCGGAATGCATAGAAATTGTGTTTTATATCGGAATGCATCGGAATTGTGTTTTATATAGGAATGTATTGGAATTGTGTTTTATATCGGAATGCATTGGAATTGTGTTTTATATAGGAATGCATCGAAATTGTGTTTTATATAAGAATGCATTGGAATTGGGATTTATATAGGAATGCATTGGAATTGTGTTTTGTATAGGAATACATTGGAATAGTGTTTTATGTAGGAATGCATTGGAATTGTGTTTTATACAGGAATGCATTCAAAACGTGTTTTATATAGGAATGCATTGGAATCGTGTTTTATATAGGAATGCATTGGAATTGTGTTTTATATTGGAATGCATTGGAATTGTGTTTTATATAGTTATGCATTGGAATTGTGTTTTATATTGGAATGCATAGAAATCGTGTTTTATATAGGAATGTATTGGAATTGTGTTTTATATCGGCATGCATAGAAATTGTGTTTTATATCGGAATGCATCGGAATTGTGTTTTATATAGGAATGTATTGGAATTGTGTTTTATATCGGAATGCATTGGAATTGTGTTTTATATAGGAATGCATCGAAATTGTGTTTTATATAAGAATGCATTGGAATTGGGATTTATATAGGAATGCACTGGAATTGTGTTTTGTATAGGAATACATTGGAATAGTGTTTTATATAGGAATGCATTGGAATTGTGTTTTATAAAGGAATGCATTCAAAACGTGTTTTATATAGGAATGCATTGGAATTGTGTTTTATATAGGAATGCAATGGAATTGTGCTTTATATTGGAATGCATTGAAATCGTGTTTTATATAGGAATGCATTGGAATTGTGTTTTATATCGGAATGCATTGGAATTGTGTTTTATATAGGAATGTATTGGAATTGTGTTTTATATAGGAATGCATTGGAATTGTGTTTTATATCGGAATGCATTGGAATCGGGTTTTTATTGGAATGCATTGAAATCGGGTTGTATATAGGAATGCATTGGAATTGTGTTTTATATAGGAATGCATTGGAATTGTGTTTTCTTTAGGAATACATTGAAATCATGTTTTTCTTGGAATGCATTGAAATCGGGTTGTATATAGGAATGCATTGAAATCGTGTTTTATATAGGACTCCATTGAAATTGTGTTTTATATAGGAAAGCATTGAAATTGAGTTTTATATAGGAATGCTTCGGAATTGTGTTTTATATAGGAATGCATCGGAATTGTGTTTTACATTGGAATGCATTGAAATCGTGTTTTATATAGGAATACATCGAAATTGTGTTTTATATAAGAATGCATTGGAATTGGGATTTATATAGGAATGCATTGGAATTGTGTTTTGTATAGGAATACATTGGAATTGTGTTTTATGTAGGAATGCATTGGAATTGTGTTTTATATAGGAATGCATTGGAATTGTGTTTTATACAGGAATGCATTCAAAACGTGTTTTATATAGGAATGCATTGGAATCGTGTTTTATATAGGAATGCATTGGAATTGTGTTTTATATTGGAATGCATAGAAATCGTGTTTTATATAGGAATGAATTGGAATCGTGTTTTATATAAGAATGCATTGAAATTGTGTTTTGTATCGGAATGCATTGGAATTGTGTTTTATATAGGAATGCATTGGAATCGTGTTTTATATAGGAATGCATGGAAATCGTGTTGTATATAGGAATGCTTTGGAATTGTGTTTTATATCGGAATGCATTGGAATTGTGTTTTATATAGGAATCCATTGGAATCGTGTTTTCATTGGAATGCATTGAAATCGGGTTGTATATAGGAATGCAATGGAATTGTGTTTTATATTGGAATGCATTGGAATTTTGTTTTATATACTTATGCATTGGAATTGTGTTTTATATTGGAATGCATTGAAATCGTGTTTTATATAGGAATGTATTGGAATTGTGTTTTATATCGGAATGCATAGAAATTGTGTTTTATATCGGAATGCATCGGAATTGTGTTTTATATAGGAATGTATTGGAATTGTGTTTTATGTCGGAATGCATTGGAATTGTGTTTTATATAGGAATGCATCGAAATTGTGTTTTATATAAGAATGCATTGGAATTGGGATTTATATAGGAATGCATTGGAATTGTGTTTTGTATAGGAATACATTGGAATAGTGTTTTATGTAGGAATGCATTGGAATTGTGTTTTATACAGGAATGCATTCAAAACGTGTTTTATATAGGAATGCATTGGAATCGTGTTTTATATAGGAATGCATTGGAATTGTGTTTTATATTGGAATGCATTGGAATTGTGTTTTATATAGTTATGGATTGGAATTGTGTTTTATATTGGAATGCATTGAAATCGTGTTTTATATAGGAATGTCTTGGAATTGTGTTTTATATCGGAATGCATAGAAATTGTGTTTTATATCGGAATGCATCGGAATTGTGTTTTATATAGGAATGTATTGGAATTGTGTTTTATATCGGAATGCATTGGAATTGTGTTTTATATAGGAATGCATCGAAATTGTGTTTTATATAAGAATGCATTGGAATTGGGATTTATATAGGAATGCATTGGAATTGTGTTTTGTATAGGAATACATTGGAATAGTGTGTTATGTAGGAATGCATTGGAAATGTGTTTTATAAAGGAATGCATTCAAAACGTTTTTTTTATAGGAATGCATTGGAATTGTGTTTTATATAGGAATGCAATGGAATTGTGCTTTATATTGGAATGCATTGAAATCGTGTTTTATATAGGAATGCATTGGAATTGTGTTTTATATCGGAATGCATTGGAATTGTGTTTTATATAGGAATGTATTGGAATTGTGTTTTTATAGGAATGCATTGGAATTGTGTTTTATATCGGAATGCATTGGAATCGGTTTTTTATTGGAATGCATTGAAATCGGGTTGTATATAGGAATGCATTGGAATTGTGTTTTATATAGGAATGCATTGGAATTGTGTTTTCTTTAGGAATACATTGAAATCATGTTTTTATTGGAATGCATTGAAATCGGGTTGTATATAGGAATGCATTGAAATCGTGTTTTATATAGGACTGCATTGAAATTGTGTTTTATATAGGAAAGCATTGAAATTGAGTTTTATATAGGAATGCTTCGGAATTGTGTTTTATATAGGAATGCATCGGAATTGTGTTTTACATTGGAATGCATTGAAATCGTGTTTTATATAGGAATACATCGAAATTGTGTTTTATATAAGAATGCATTGGAATTGGGATTTATATAGGAATGCATTGGAATTGTGTTTTGTATAGGAATACATTGGAATTGTGTTTTATGTAGGAATGCATTGGAATTGTGTTTTATATAGGAATGCATTGGAATTGTGTTTTATACAGGAATGCATTCAAAACGTGTTTTATATAGGAATGCATTGGAATCGTGTTTTATATAGGAATGCATTGGAATTGTGTTTTATATCGGAATGCATTGGAATTGTGTTTTATATAGGAATGCATTGAAACCATGTTTATATTGAAATGCATTGAAATCGGTTTGTATATCGGAATGCATTGGAATTGTTTTTTATATAGGAATGCATTGGAATTGTGGTTTATATAGGAATACATCGGAATTGTGTTTTATATAGGAAAGCATTGGAATTGTGTTTTATATTTAAATGCATTGAAATCGTGTTTTATATAGGAATGCATTGGAATTGTGTTTTATACAGGAATGCATACAAAACGTGTTTTATATAGGAATGCGTTGGAATCGTGTTTTATATTGGAATGCAAAGAAATCGTGTTTTATATAGGAATAGATTGGAATCGTGTTTTATATAGGAATGCATTGAAATCGTGTTTTACATTGGAATGCATTGAAATCGTGTTTTATATAGGAATACATTGGAATTGTGTTTTATATAGGAATGCATTGAAATTGTGTTTTATGTAGGAATGCATTGGAATTGTGTTTTATATCGGAATGCATTGAAATTGTGTTTTATATCGGAATGCATTCGAATTGTGTATTATATAGGAATGTATTGGAATTGTGTTTTATATCGGAATGCATTGGAATTGTGTTTTATATAGGAATGCATTGGAATCGTGTTTTATATAGGAATGCATTGAAATCGTGTTTTATATAGGAATGTATTGGAATTGAGTTTTATATCGGAATGCAATAGAATTGTGTTTTATATAGGAATGCATTGGAATTGTGTTTTATATAGGAATACATCGGAATTGTGTTTTATAACGGAATGCATTGGAATTGTGTTTTATATCGGAATGCATTGGAGTTGTGTTTTATATAGGAATACATTGGAATTGTGTTTTATATTGGAATGCATTGGAATCGTGTTTTATATAGGAATGCATTGAAATCGTGTTTTATATTGGAATGCATTGAAGTCGTGTTTTAAATAGGACTGCATTGAAATTGTGTTTTATATAGGAATGCATTGAAATTGAGATTTATATAGGAATGCATCGGAATTGTGTTTTACATTGGAATGCATTGAAATTGTGTTTTATATAGGAATGCATCGAAATTGTGTTTTATATAAGAATGCATTGGAATTGGGATTTATATAGGAATGCATTGGAATTGTGTTTTGTATAGGAATACATTGGAATTGTGTTTTATGTAGGAATGCATTGGAATTGTGTTTTATAAAGGAATGCATTCAAAACGTGTTTTATATAGGAATGCATTGGAATTGTGTTTTATATAGGAATGCAATGGAATTGTGTTTTATATTGGAATGCATTGAAATCGTGTTTTATATAGGAATGCATTGGAATTGTGTTTTCTATCGGAATGCATTGGAATTGTGTTTTATATAGGAATGTATTGGAATTGTGTTTTATATCGGAATGCATTGGAATTGTGTTTTATATAGGAATCCATTGGAATCATGTTTTTATTGGAATGCATTGAAATCGGGTTGTATATAGGAATGCATTGAAATCGTGTTTTATATAGGACTGCATTGAAATTGTGTTTTATATAGGAATGCATTGAAATTGAGTTTTATATAGGAATGCATCGGAATTCTGTTTTATATAGGAATGCATCGGAATTGTGTTTTACATTGGAATGCATTGAAATCGTGTTTTATATAGGAATACATCGAAATTGTGTTTTATATAAGAATGCATTGGAATTGGGATTTATATAGGAATGCATTGGAATTGTGTTTTGTATAGGAATACATTGGAATTGTGTTTTATGTAGGAATGCATTGGAATTGTGTTTTATATAGGAATGCATTGGAATTGTGTTTTATACAGGAATGCATTCAAAACGTGTTTTATATAGGAATGCATTGGAATCGTGTTTTATATAGGAATGCATTGGAATTGTGTTTTATATCGGAATGCATTGGAATTGTGTTTTATATAGGAATGCATTGAAACCATGTTTATATTGAAATGCATTGAAATCGGTTTGTATATCGGAATGCATTGGAATTGTTTTTTATATAGGAATGCATTGGAATTGTGGTTTATATAGGAATACATCGGAATTGTGTTTTATATCGTAATGCATTGGAATTATGTTTTTGTAGGAATGCATTGGAATTGTGTTTTATATAGGAATGCCTTGGAATTGTGTTTTATATAGGAATGCATTGGAATTGTGTTTTATACCGGAATGCATTGGAATTGTGCTTTATAATGGAATGCATTGAAATCGTGATTTATATAGGAATGCATTGGAATCGAGTTTTATATTGGAATGCATTGAAATCGTGATTTATATAGGAATGCATTGAAACTGTGTTTTATATAGGAATGCATAGAAATTTGTTTTTATATAGGAATGCATCGGAAATGTGTTTTATATAGGAAAGCATTGGAATTGTGTTTTATATTTAAATGCATTGAAATCGTGTTTTATATAGGAATGCATTGGAATTGTGTTATATACAGGAATGCATACAAAACGTGTTTTATATAGGAATGCATTGGAATCGTGTTTTATATTGGAATGCAAAGAAATCGTGTTTTATATAGGAATAGATTGGAATCGTGTTTTATATAGGAATGCATTGAAATCATGTTTTACATTGGAATGCATTGAAATCGTGTTTTATATAGGAATGCATTGGAATTGTGTTTTATATAGGAATGCATAGAAATTGTGTTTTATATAGGAATGCATTGGAATTGTGTTTTATATCGGAATGCATTGGAATTGTGTTTTATAGAGGAATGCATTGGAATCGTGTTTTATATTGGAATGCATTGAAATCGTGTTTTATATAGGAATGCATTGGAATTTTCTTTTATATAGGAATGTATTGGAATTGAGTTTTATATCGGAATGCAATAGAATTGTGTTTTATATAGGAATGCATTGGAATTGTGTTTTATATAGGAATACATCGGAATTGTGTTTTATAACGGAATGCATTGGAATTGTGTTTTATATCGGAATGCACTGGTGTTGTGTTTTATATAGGAATACATTGGAATTGTGTTTTATATTGGAATGCATTGGAATCGTGTTTTATATAGGAATGCATTGAAATCGTGTTTTATATTGGATTGCATTGAAATCGTGTTTTAAATAGGACTGCATTGAAATTGTGTTTTATATAGGAATGCATTGAAATTGAGTTTTATATAGGAATGCATCGGAATTGTGTTTTATATAGGAATGCATCGGAATTGTGTTTTACATTGGAATGTATTGAAATTGTGTTTTATATAGGAATGCATCGAAATTGTGTTTTATATAAGAATGCATTGGAATTGGGATTTATATAGGAATGCATTGGAATTGTGTTTTGTATAGGAATACATTGGAATGGTGTTTTATGTAGGAATGCATTGGAATTGTTTTGTATATCGGAATGCATTGGAATTCTGTTTTATATAGGAATGTATTGGAATTGTGTTTTATATCGGAATGAATTGGAATTGTGTTTTATATAGGAATCCATTGGAATCGTGTTTTTATTGGAATGCATTGAAATCGGGTTGTATATAGGAATGCATTGGAATTGTGTTTTATATAGGAATGCATTGGAATTGTGTTTTCTTTAGGAATGCATTGAAATCATGTTTTTATTGGAATGCATTGAAATCGGGTTGTATATAGGAATGCATTGAAATCGTGTTTTATATAGGACTGCATTGAAATTGTGTTTTATATAGGAATGCATTGAAATTGAGTTTTATATAGGAATGCATCGGAATTGTGTTTTATATAGGAATGCATCGGAATTGTGTTTTACATTGGAATGCATTGAAATCGTGTTTTATATAGGAATACATCGAAATTGTGTTTTATATAAGAATGCATTGGAATTGGGATTTATATAGGAATGCATTGGAATTGTGTTTTATGTAGGAATGCATTGGAATTGTGCTTTATATAGCAATGCATTGGAAATGTGTTTTATACAGGAATGCATTCAAAACGTGTTTTATATAGGAATGCATTGGAATCGTGTTTTATATACGAATGCAATGGATCGTGTTTTATATAGGAATGCATTGAAATCGTGTTTTATATTGGAATGCATTGAAATCGTGTTTTAAATAGGACTGCATTGAAATTGTGTTTTACATTGGAATGCATTGAAATTGTGTTTTATATAGGAATGCATCGAAATTGTGTTTTTTATAAGAATGCATTGGAATTGGGATTTATATAGGAATGCATTGGAATTGTGTTTTGTATAGGAATACATTGGAATTGTGTTTTATGTAGGAATGCATTGGAATTGTGTTTTATAAAGGAATGCATTCAAAACGTGTTTTATATAGGAATGCATTGGAATTGTGTTTTATATAGGAATGCAATGGAATTGTGTTTTATATTGGAATGCATTGAAATCGTGTTTTATATAGGAATGCATTGAAATCGGGTTGTATATAAGAATGCATTGGAATTGTGTTTTATATAGGAATGCATTGGAATTGTGTTTTCTTTAGGAATGCATTGAAATCATTTTTTTATTGGAATGCATTGAAATCGGGTTGTATATAGGAATGCATTGAAATCGTGTTTTATATAGGACTGCATTGAAATTGTGTTTTATATAGGAATGCATTGAAATTGAGTTTTATATAGGAATGCATCGGAATTGGGTTTTATATAGGAATGCATCGGAATTTTGTTTTACATTGGAATGCATTGAAATCGTGTTTTATATAGGAATACATCGAAATTGTGTTTTATATAAGAATGCATTGGAATTGGGATTCATATAGGAATGCATTGGAATTGTGTTTTGTATAGGAATACATTGGAATTGTGTTTTATGTAGGAATGCATTGGAATTGTGTTTTATATAGGAATGCATTGGAATTGTGTTTTATACAGGAATGCATTCAAAACGTGTTTTATATAGGAATGCATTGGAATCGTGTTTTATATAGGAATGCATTGGAATTGTGTTTTATATCGGAATGCATTGGAATTGTGTTTTATATAGGAATGCAATGGAATCGAGTTTTTATTGGAATGCATTGAAATCGGGTTGTATATAGGAATGCATTGGAATTGTGTTTTATATAGGAATGCATTGGAATTGTGTTTTATATAGGAATGCATTGAAATCATGTTTTTATTGGAATGCAGTGAAATCGTGTTTTATATAAGAATGCATTGAAATTGTGTTTTATATAGGAATACATCGGAATTGTGTTTTATATCGGAATGCATTGGAATTGTGTTTTATATAGGAATGTATTGGAATTGTGTTTTATATCGGAATGCATTGGAATTGTGTTTTATATTGGAATGCATTGAAATCGTGTTCATATAGGAATGCATCGAAATTGTGTTTATATAAGAATGCATTGGAATTGTGTTTTCTATAGGAATGCATTGGAATTGTGATTTATATAGGAATACAATGGAATTGTGTTTTATGTAGGAATGCATTGGAAATGAGTTTTATACAGGAATGCATACAAAACGTGTTTTATATAGAAATGCATTGGAATCGTGTTTTATATAGGAATGCATTGAAATCGTGTTTTATATAGGAATGCATTGGAATTTTCTTTTATATAGGAATGTATTGGAATTGTGTTTTATATAGGAATGCATTGGAATTGTGTTTTATATAGGAATGCATTGGAATTGTGTATTATATTGGAATGTATTGAAATCGTGTTTTATATAGGAATGCATTGGAATTGTGTTTTATATAGGAATGCATTGGAATTGTGTTTTATATCGGAATGCATTGGAAATGTGGTTTATTTAGGAATGTATTGGAATTGTGTTTTATATCGAAATGCATTAAAATTGTGTTTTATATCGGAATGCATTGGAATTGTATTTTATATAGGAATGTATTGGAATTGTTTGTTATATCGGAATGAATTGGAATTGTGTTTTATATAGGAATGCATTGGAAATGTGTTTTATATTGGAATGCATTGAAATCGTGTTTTATATAGGAATGCATTGGAATTGTGTTTTATATAGGAATGCATTGGAATGGTGTTTTATATCGGAATACATTGGAAATATGTTTTATATTGGAATGTATTGGAATTGTGTTTTATAATGGAATGCATTGGAATTGTATTTTATATAGGAATATATTGGAATTGTGTTTTATATCGGAATGCATTGGAATTGTGTTTTATATAGGAATGCATTGGAATCGTGTTTTATATAGGAATACATTGAAATCATGTTTTTATTGAAATGCATTTAAATCGCGTTGTATATAGGAATGCTTTGGAATTGTGTTTTGTAGAGGAATGCTTTGGAATTGTGGTTTATATAGGAACACATCGGAATTGTGTTTTATATCGGAATGCATTGGAATTGTGTTTTATATCGGAATGCATTGGAATTGTGTTTTTGTCGGAATGCATTGGAATTGTGTTTTATATAGGAATGCATTGGAATTGTGTTTTATATCGGAATGCATTGGAATTGTGTTTTATATCGGAATGCATTGGAATTGTGTTTTATAATGGAATGCATTGAAATCGTGATTTATATAGGGATGCATTGGAATCGTGTTTTATATAGGAATGCATTTAAATCGTGTTTTATATAGGAATGCATTGAAATTCCGTTTTATATAGGAATGCATTGAAACTGGTTTTTATATAGGAATCCATCGGAATTGTGTTTTATATAGGAATGCATTGGAATTGTGTTTTATACAGGAATGCATACAAAACGTGTTTTATATAGGAATGCAATGGAATCATGTTTTATATTGGAATGCATTGAAATCGTGTTTTATATAGGAATGCATTGGAATCGTGATTTATATAGGAATGTATTGGATTTTTGTTTTATATAGGAATGCATTGAAATTGGGTTTTATAAAGGAATGCATTGTAATTGTGTTTTATATAGGAATGCATTGGAATTGTGTTTTATACAGGAATGCATTCAAAACGTGTTTTATATAGGAATGTATTGGAATTTTCTTTTATATATGAATGTATTGGAATTGTGTTTTATATCGGAATGCTTTGGAATTGTGTTTTATATAGGAATGCTTTGGAATTGTGTATTATATTGGAATGCATTGAAATCGTATTTTATATAGGAATGCATTGGAATTGTGTTTTATATAGGAATGCATTGGAATTGTGTTTTATATCGGAATGCATTGGAAATGTGTTTTATATAGGAATGTATTGGAATTGTGTTTTATATCGAAATGCATTAAAATTGTGTTATATATCGGAATGCATTGGAATTGTATTTTATATAGGAATGTATTGGAATTGTGTGTTATATCGGAATGCATTGGAATTGTGTTTTATATAGGAATGCATTGGAAATGTGTTTTATATTGGAATGCATTGAAATCGTGTTTTTTATAGGAATGCATTGGAATTATGTTTTTTATCGGAATGCTTTGGAATTGTGTTATATATCAGAATAAATTTAAATTGTGTTTTATATAGGAATGCATTGGAATTGTCTTTTATATTCGAATGCATTGAAATCGTGTTTTCTATAGGAATGCATTGGAATCGTGTTTTTTATAGGAATCCATTAGAATCGTGTTTTATATAGGAATGCATCGGAATTGTGTTTTATATTGGAATGTATTGGAATTGTGTTTTTTATCGGAATGCATTGGAATTGGGTTATATATCGGAATACATTGAAATTGTGTTTTATATAAGAAATCATCGGAATTGTGTTTTATATAGGAATGCATTGAAATTGTGTTTTATATAGGAATGCATTGGAATCATGTTTTATATAGGAATGCATTGAAATCGTGGTTTATAAAGGAATGCATTTAATTTTGTTTTATATAGGAATGCTTCGGAATTGTGTAGGAATGCTTCGGAATTGTGTTTTATATAAGAATGCATTGGAATTGGGTTTTATATAGGAATGCATTGAAATCGTGTTTTATATAGGAATGTATTGGAATTGTGTTTTATATAGGAATGCATTGGTATCGTGTTTTATATAGGAATGCCTCGGAATTGTGTTTTATATAGGAATACATCGGAATTGTGTTTTATATAGGAATGCATCGGAATTGTGTTTTATATAAGAATGCATTGGAATTGTGTTTAATATAGGAATGCATTGCACTTGTGTTTTATATCGGAATGCATTGGAATTGTGTTTTATATCGGAATACATAGAAATTGTGTTTTATATAGGAATGCATTGAAATTGTGTTTTATATAGGAATGCATTGCACTTGTGTTTTATATCGGAATGCATTGGAATTGTGTTTTATATCGGAATACATAGAAATTGTGTTTTATATAGGAATGCATTGAAATTGTGTTTTATATAGGAATGCTTTGGAATTGTGTTTTATATAGGAATGCATTGAAATCGTGTTTTATATAGGAATGTATTGGAATTGTGTTTTATATCGGAATGCATTCGAATTGTGTTTTTTATCGGAATGCATTGGACTTTTGTTATATATCAGAATAAATTTAAATTGTGTTTTATATAGGAATGCATTGGAATAGTCTTTTATATTGGAATGCATTGAAATCGTGTTTTCTATAGGAATGCATTGGAATTGCGTTTTATATAGGAATGCATTAGAATCGTGTTTTATATAGGAATGCATCGGAATTGTGTTTTATATTGGAATGTATGGGAAATGTGTTTTTTATCGGAATACATTGGAATTGGGTTATATATCGGAATACATTGAAATTGTGTTTTATATAGGAATGCATTGGAATTGGATTTTATATCGGAATGCATTTGAATTGTGTTTTATATCTGAATGCATTGGAATTGTCTTTTATATCGGAATACATTGACATTGTGTTTTATATAGGAATGCATTGAAATCGTGTTTTATATAGGAATGTATTGGAATTGTGTTTTATATCGGAATGCATTGGAATTGTGTTTTATATAGGAATACTTCGGAATTGTGTTTTATATAGGAATGCATTGGAATTCCGTTTTATATAGGAATGCATTGAAATTGTGTTTTATATAGGAATGCATTGGAATCATGTTTTATATAGGAATGCATTGAAATCGTGGTTTATAAAGGAATGCATTGAAATCGTGTTTTATATAAGAATGTATTGGAATTGTGTTTTATATCAGAATACATTGGAATTGTGTTTTATATCGGAATCCATTGGAATTGTGTTTTATATCGGAATCCATTGGAATTGTGTTTTATATAGGAATACATTGACATTGTGTTTTATATAGGAATGCATTGAAATCGTGTTTTATATAGGAATGTATTGGAATTGTGTTTTCTATCGGAATGCATTGGAATTGTGTTTTATATAGGAATACTTCGGAATTGTGTTTTATATAGGAATGCATTGGAATTCTGTTTTATATAGGAATGCATTGAAATTTTTTTTTATATAGGAATGCATTGGAATCATGTTTTATATAGGAATGCATTGAAATCGTGGTTTATAAAGGAATGCATTGAAATCGTGTTTTATATAGGAATGTATTGGAATTGTGTTTTATATCAGAATACATTGGAATTGTGTTTTATATCGGAATCCATTGGAATTGTGTTTTATATCGGAATCCATTGGAATTGTGTTTTATATAGGAATACATTGAAATTGTGTTTTATATAGAAATGCTTTGAAATTGTGTTTTATATAGGAATGCATTTAATTTTGTTTTATATAGGAATGCATCGGAATTGTGTAGGAATGCATCGGAATTGTGTTTTATATAAGAATGCATTGGAATTGGGTTTTATATAGGAATGCATTGAAATCGTGTTTTATATAGGAATGTATTGGAATTGCGTTTTATATAGGAATTCATTGGTATCGTGTTTTATGTAGGAATGCATCGGAATTGTATTTTATATAGGAATACATCGGAATTGTGTTTTATATAGGAATGCATCGGAATTGTGTTTTATATCGGAATACATAGAAATTGTGTTTTATATAGGAATGCATTGAAATTGTGTTTTATATAGGAATGCATTGCACTTGTGTTTTATATCGGAATGCATTGGAATTGTGTTTTATATAGGAATGCCTTGAAATTGTGTTTTATATAGGAATGCTTTGGAATTGTGTTTTACATAGGAATGCATTGAAATCGTGTTTTATATAGGAATGTATTGGAATTGTGTTTTATATCGGAATGCATTCGAATTGTGTTTTTTATCGGAATGCATTGGAATTGTGTTATATATCAGAATAAATTTAAATTGTGTTTTATATAGGAATGCATTGGAATAGTCTTTTATATTGGAATGCTTTGAAATCGTGTTTTCTATAGGAATGCATTGGAATTGCGTTTTATAAAGGAATGCATTAGAATCGTGTTTTATATAGGAATGCATCGGAATTGTGTTTTATATTGGAATGTATTGGAATTGTGTTTTTTATCGGAATGCTTTGGAATTGGGTTATATATCGGAATACATTGAAATTGTGTTTTATATAGGAAATCATCGGAATTGGATTTTATATTGGAATGCATTTGAATTGTGTTTTATATCTGAATGCTTTGGAATTGTGTTTTATATCTGAATGCATTGGAATTGTGTTTTATATCGGAATACATTGACATTGTGTTTTATATAGGAATGCATTGAAATCGTGTTTTATATAGGAATGTATTGGAATTGTGTTTTATATCGGAATGCATTGGAATTCTGTTTTATATAGGAATGCATTGAAATTGTGTTTTATATAGGCATGCATTGAAATCGTGGTTTATAAAGGAATGCATTGAAATCGTGTTTTATATAGGAATGTATTGGAATAGTGTTTTATATCGGAATCCATTGGAACTGTGTTTTATATAGGAATACATTGAAATCGTGTTTATATAGAAATGCTTTGAAATTGTGTTTTATATAGGAATGCATTGGAATTTTGTTTTATATAGGAAAGCATCGGAATTGTGTATGAATGCATCGGAATTGTGTTTTATATAAGAATGCATTGGAATTGGGGTTTATATAGGAATGCATTGAAATCGTGTTTTATATAGGAATGTATTGGAATTGTGTTTTATATAGGAATGCATTGGTATCGTGTTTTATATAGGAATGCATCGGAATTGTGTTTTATATAGGAATACATCGGATTTGTGTTTTATACAGGAATGCATCGGAATTGTGTTTTATATAAGAATGCATTGGTATTGTGTTTTATATAGGAATGCATTGGACTTGTGTTTTATATCGGAATGCATTGGAATTGTGTTTTATATCGGAATACATAGAAATTGTGTTTTATATAAGAATGCATTGAAATTGTGTTTTATATAGGAATGCTTTGGAATTGTGTTTTATATAGGAATGCATTGAAATCGTGGTTTATAAAGGAATGCATTGAAATCGTGTTTTATATAAGAATGTATTGGAATTGTGTTTTATATCAGAATACATTGGAATTGTGTTTTATATAGGAATCCATTGGAATTGTGTTTTATATCGGAATCCATTGGAATTGTGTTTTATATAGGAATACATTGACATTGTGTTTTATATAGGAATGCATTGAAATCGTGTTTTATATAGGAATGTATTGGAATTGTGTTTTCTATCGGAATGCATTGGAATTGTGTTTTATATAGGAATACTTCGGAATTGTGTTTTATATAGGAATGCATTGGAATTCTGTTTTATATAGGAATGCATTGAAATTTTGTTTTATATAGGAATGCATTGGAATCATGTTTTATATAGGAATGCAGTGAAATCGTGGTTTATAAAGGAATGCATTGAAATCGTGTTTTATATAGGAATGTATTGGAATTGTGTTTTATATCAGAATACATTGGAATTGTGTTTTATATCGGAATCCATTGGAATTGTGTTTTATATCGGAATCCATTGGAATTGTGTTTTATATAGGAATACATTGAAATTGTGTTTTATATAGAAATGCTTTGAAATTGTGTTTTATATAGGAATGCATTTAATTTTGTTTTATATAGGAATGCATCGGAATTGTGTAGGAATGCATCGGAATTGTGTTTTATATAAGAATGCATTGGAATTGGGTTTTATATAGGAATGCATTGAAATCGTGTTTTATATAGGAATGTATTGGAATTGCGTTTTATATAGGAATGCATTGGTATCGTGTTTTATGTAGGAATGCATCGGAATTGTATTTTATATAGGAATACATCGGAATTGTGTTTTATATAGGAATGCATCGGAATTGTGTTTTATATCGGAATACATTGAAATTGTGTTTTATATAGGAATGCATTGAAATTGTGTTTTATATAGGAATGCATTGCACTTGTGTTTTATATCGGAATGCATTGGAATTGTGTTTTATATCGGAATGCATAGAAATTGTGTTTTATATAGGAATGCATTGAAATTGTGTTTTATATAGGAATGCTTTGGAATTGTGTTTTACATAGGAATGCATTGAAATCGTGTTTTATATAGGAATGTATTGGAATTGTGTTTTATATCGGAATGCATTCGAATTGTGTTTTTTATCGGAATGCATTGGAATTGTGTTATATATCAGAATAAATTTAAATTGTGTTTTATATAGGAATGCATTGGAATAGTCTTTTATATTGGAATGCTTTGAAATCGTGTTTTCTATAGGAATGCATTGGAATTGCGTTTTATAAAGGAATGCATTAGAATCGTGTTTTATATAGGAATGCATCGGAATTGTGTTTTATATTGGAATGTATTGGAATTGTGTTTTTTATCGGAATGCATTGGAATTGGGTTATATATCGGAATACATTGAAATTGTGTTTTATATAGGAAATCATCGGAATTGGATTATATATTGTAATGCATTTGAATTGTGTTTTATATCTGAATGCATTGGAATTGTGTTTTATATCTGAATGCATTGGAATTGTGTTTTATATCGGAATACATTGACATTGTGTTTTATATAGGAATGCATTGAAATCGTGTTTTATATAGGAATGTATTGGAATTCCGTTTTATATAGGAATGCATTGAAATTGTGTTTTATATAGGCATGCATTGAAATCGTGGTTTATAAAGGAATGCATTGAAATCGTGTTTTATATAGGAATGTATTGGAATAGTGTTTTATATCGGAATCCATTGGAATTGTGTTTTATATAGGAATACATTGAAATCGTGTTTATATAGAAATGCTTTGAAATTGTCTTTTATATAGGAATGCATTGGAATTTTGTTTTATATAGGAATGCATTGGAATTTTGTTTTATATAGGAAAGCATCGGAATTGTGTATGAATGCATCGGAATTGTGTTTTATATAAGAATGCATTGGAATTGGGTTTTATATAGGAATGCATTGAAATCGTGTTTTATATAGGAATGTATTGGAATTGTGTTTTATATAGGAATGCATTGGTATCGTGTTTTATATAGGAATGCATCGGAATTGTGTTTTATATAGGAATACATCGGAATTGTGTTTTATACAGGAATGCATCGGAATTGTGTTTTATATAAGAATGCATTGGAATTGTGTTTTATATAAGAATGCATTGGAATTGGGTTTTATATAGGAATGCATTGAAATCGTGTTTTATATAGGAATGTATTGGAATTGCGTTTTATATAGGAATGCATTGGTATCGTGTTTTATGTAGGAATGCATCGGAATTGTATTTTATATAGGAATACATCGGAATTGTGTTTTATATCGGAATACATTGAAATTGTGTTTTATATAGGAATGCATTGAAATTGTGTTTTATATAGGAATGCATTGCACTTGTGTTTTATATCGGAATGCATTGGAATTGTGTTTTATATCGGAATGCATAGAAATTGTGTTTTATATAGGAATTCATTGAAATTGTGTTTTATATAGGAATGCTTTGGAATTGTGTTTTACATAGGAATGCATTGAAATCGTGTTTTATATAGGAATGTATTGGAATTGTGTTTTATATCGGAATGCATTCGAATTGTGTTTTTTATCGGAATGCATTGGAATTGTGTTATATATCAGAATAAATTTAAATTGTGTTTTATATAGGAATGCATTGAAATAGTCTTTTATATTGGAATGCATTGAAATCGTGTTTTCTATAGGATTGCATTGGAATTGCGTTTTATAAAGGAATGCATTAGAATCGTGTTTTATATAGGAATGCATCGGAATTGTGTTTTATATTGGAATGTATTGGAATTGTGTTTTTTATCGGAATGCATTGGAATTGGGTTATATATCGGAATACATTGAAATTGTGTTTTATATAGGAAATCATCGGAATTGGATTTTATATAGGAATGTATTGGAATTGTGTTTTATATAGGAATGCATTGGACTTGTGTTTTATATCGGAATGCATTGGAATTGTGTTTTATATAGGAATGCATCGAAATTGTGATTTATATAAGAATGCATTGGAATTGTGTTTTATATAGGAATGCATTGAAATCGTTTTTTATATAGGAATGTATTCGAATTGTGTTTTATATCGGAATGCATTCGAATTGTGTTTTTTATCGGAATGCATTGGAATTGTGTTATATATCAGAATAAATTTAAATTGTGTTTTATATAGGAATGCATTGGAATAGTCTTTTATATTGGAATGCATTGAAATCGTGTTTTCTATAGGAATGTATTGGAATCGTGTTTTATATAGGAATGCATCAGAATCGTGTTTTATATAGGAATGCATCGGAATTGTGTTTTATATAGGAATGCATTGGAATTGGATTTTATATTGGAATGCATTTGAATTGTGTTTTATATCTGAATGCATTGGAATTGTGTTTTATATCGGAATACATTGACATTGTGTATTATATAGGAATGCATTGAAATCGTGTTTTATATAGGAATGTATTGGAATTGTGTTTTATATCGGAATGCCTTGGAATTGTGTTTTATATAGGAATACTTCGGAATTGTTTTTTATATAGGAATGCATTGGAATTCTGTTTATATAGGAATGCATTGAAATTGTGTTTTATATAGGAATGCATTGGAATCATGTTTTATATAGGAATGCATTGAAATCGTGGTTTATAAAGCAATGCATTGAAATCGTGTTTTATATAAGAATGTATTGGAATTGTGTTTTATATCGGAATACATTGGAATTGTGTTTTATATCGGAATCCATTGGAATTGTGTTTTATATCGGAATCCATTGGAATTGTGTTTTATATAGGAATACATTGAAATTGTTTTTTATATAGAAATGCTTTGAAATTGTGTTTTATATAGGAATGCATTTAATTTTGTTTTATATAGGAATGCATCGGAATTGTGTAGGAATGCATCGGAATTGTGTTTTATATAAGAATGCATTGGAATTGGGTTTTATATAGGAATGCATTGAAATCGTGTTTTATATAGGAATGTATTGGAATTGTGTTTTATATAGGAATGCATTGGTATCGTGTTTTATGCAGGAATGCATCGGAATTGTGTTTTATATAGGAATACCACGGAATTGTGTTTTATATAGGAATGCATCGGAATTGTGTTTTATATAAGAATGCATTGGAATTGTGTTTTATATAGGAATGCATTGCACTTGTGTTTTATATCGGAATGCATTGGAATTGTGTTTTATATCGGAATACATAGAAATTGTGTTTTATATAGGAATGCATTGAAATTGTGTTTTATATAGCAATGCATTGCACTTGTGTTTTATATCGGAATGCATTGGAATTGTGTTTTATATCGGAATACATAGAAATTGCGTTTTATATAGGAATGCATTGAAATTGTGTTTTATATAGGAATGCTTTGGAATTGTGTTTTACATAGGAATGCATTGAAATCGTGTTTTATATAGGAATGTATTGGAATTGTGTTTTATATCGGAATGCATTCGAATTGTGTTTTTTATCGGAATGCATTGGAATTGGGTTATATATCGGAATACATTGAAATTGTGTTTTATATAGGAAATCATCGGAATTGGATTTTATATTGGAATGCATTTGAATTGTGTTTTATATCTGAATGCATTGGAATTGTGTTTTATATAGGAATACATTAAAATCGTGTTTTATATAGGAATGTATTGGAATTGTGTTTTATATCGGAATGCATTGGAATTGTGTTTTATATAGGAATACATTGAAATCGTGTTTTATATAGAAATGCTTTGAAATTGTGTTTTATATAGGAATGCATTGGAATTTTGTTTTATATAGGAATGCATTGGAATTTTGTTTTATATAGGAAAGCATCGGAATTGTGTAGGAATGCATCGGAATTGTGTTTTATATAAGAATGCATTGGTATCGTGTTTTATATAGGAATGCATCGGAATTGTGTTTTATATAGGAATACATCGGAATTGTGTTTTATATAGGAATGCATCGGAATTGTGTTTTATATAAGAATGCATTGGAATTGTGTTTTATATAGGAATGCATTGGACTTGTGTTTTATAACGGAATGCATTGGAATTGTGTTTTATATCGGAATACATAGTAATTGTGTTTTATATAAGAATGCATTGAAATTGTGTTTTATATAGGAATGCATTGAAATCGTGTTTTATATAGGAATGTATTGGAATTGTGTTTTATATCGGAATGCATTCGAATTGTGTTTTTTATCGGAATGCATTGGAATTGTGTTATATATCAGAATAAATTTAAATTGTGTTTTATATAGGAATGCATTGGAATAGTCTTTTATATTGGAATGCATTGAAATCGTGTTTTCTATAGGAATGTGTTGGAATCTTGTTTTATATAGGAATGCATTGAAATCGTGTTTTATATAGGAATGTATTGGAATTGTGTTTTATATCGGAATGCCTTGGAATTGTGTTTTATATAGGAATACTTCGGAATTGTTTTTTATATAGGAATGCATTGGAATTCTGTTTATATAGGAATGCATTGAAATTGTGTTTTATATAGGAATGCATTGGAATCATGTTTTATATAGGAATGCATTGAAATCGTGGTTTATAAAGGAATGCATTGAAATCGTGTTTTATATAGGAATGTATTGGAATTGTGTTTTATATCGGAATACAGTGGAATTGTGTTTTATATCGGAATCCATTGGAATTGTGTTTTATATGGGAATCCATTGGAATTGTGTTTTATATAGGAATACATTGAAATTGTTTTTTATGTAGAAATGCTTTGAAATTGTGTTTTATATAGGAATGCATTTAATTTTGTTTTATATAGGAATGCATCGGAATTGTGTAGGAATGCATCGGAATTTTGTTTTATATAAGAATGCATTGGAATTGGGTTTTATATAGGAATGCATTGAAATCGTGTTTTATATAGGAATGTATTGGAATTGTGTTTTATATAGGAATGCATTGGTATCGTGTTTTATGCAGGAATGCATCGGAATTGTGTTTTATATAGGAATACATCGGAATTCTGTTTTATATAGGAATGCATCGGAATTGTGTTTTATATAAGAATGCATTGGAATTGTGTTTTATATAGGAATGCATTGCACTTGTGTTTTATATCGGAATGCATTGGAATTGTGTTTTATATCGGAATACATAGAAATTGTGTTTTATATAGGAATGCATTGAAATTGTGTTTTATATAGCAATGCATTGCACTTGTGTTTTATATCGGAATGCATTGGAATTGTGTTTTATATCGGAATACATAGAAATTGTGTTTTATATAGGAATGCATTGAAATTGTGTTTTATATAGGAATGCTTTGGAATTGTGTTTTACATAGGAATGCATTGAAATCGTGTTTTATATAGGAATGTATTGGAATTGTGTTTTATATCGGAATGCATTCGAATTGTGTTTTTTATCGGAATTCATTGGAATTGGGTTATATATCGGAATACATTGAAATTGTGTTTTATATAGGAAATCATCGGAATTGGATTTTATATTGGAATGCATTTGAATTGTGTTTTATATCTGAATGCATTGGAATTGTGTTTTATATAGGAATACATTGAAATCGTGTTTTATATAGGAATGTATTGGAATTGTGTTTTATATCGGAATGCATTGGAATTGTGTTTTATATAGGAATACATTGAAATCGTGTTTTATATAGAAATGCTTTGAAATTGTGTTTTATATAGGAATGCATTGGAATTTTGTTTTATATAGGAATGCATTGGAATTTTGTTTTATATAGGAAAGCATCGGAATTGTGTAGGAATGCATCGGAATTGTGTTTTATATAAGAATGCATTGGTATCCTGTTTTATATAGGAATGCATCGGAATTGTGTTTTATATAGGAATACATCGGAATTGTGTTTTATATAGGAATGCATCGGAATTGTGTTTTATATAAGAATGCATTGGAATTGTGTTTTATATAGGAATGCATTGGACTTGTGTTTTATATCGGAATGCATTGGAATTGTGTTTTATATCGGAATACATAGTAATTGTGTTTTATATAAGAATGCATTGAAATTGTGTTTTATATAGGAATGCTTTGGAATTGTGTTTTATATAGGAATGCATTGAAATCGTGTTTTATATAGGAATGTATTGGAATTGTGTTTTATATCGGAATGCATTCGAATTGTGTTTTTTATCGGAATGCATGGGAATTGTGTTATATATCAGAATAAATTTAAATTGTGTTTTATATAGGAATGCATTGGAATAGTCTTTTATATTGGAATGCATTGAAATCGTGTTTTCTATAGGAATGTGTTGGAATCGTGTTTTATATAGGAATGCATTAGAATCGTGTTTTATATAGGAATGCATCGGAATTGTGTTTTATATTGGAATGTATCGGAATTGTGTTTTTTATAGGAATACATCGGAATTGTGTTTTATATAGGAAATCATCGGAATTGTGTTTTATATAGGAATGCATTGGAATTGGATTTTATATTGGAATGCATTTGAATTGTGTTTTATATCTGAATGCATTGGAATTGTGTTTTATATCGGAATACATTGACATTTTGTTTTATATAGGAATGCATTGGTATCGTGTTTTATATAGGAATGCATCGGAATTGTGTTTTATATAGGAATGCATTGGTATCGTGTTTTATATAGGAATGCATCGGAATTGTGTTTTATATAGGAATACATCGGAATTGTGTTTTATACAGGAATGCATCGGAATTGTGTTTTATATAAGAATGCATTGGAATTGTGTTTTATATAAGAATGCATTGGAATTGGGTTTTATATAGGAATGCATTGAAATCGTGTTTTATATAGGAATGTATTGGAATTGCGTTTTATATAGGAATGCATTGGTATCGTGTTTTATGTAGGAATGCATCGGAATTGTATTTTATATAGGAATACATCGGAATTGTGTTTTATATCGGAATACATTGAAATTGTGTTTTATATAGGAATGCATTGAAATTGTGTTTTATATAGGAATGCATTGCACTTGTGTTTTATATCGGAATGCATTGGAATTGTGTTTTATATCGGAATGCATAGAAATTGTGTTTTATATAGGAATTCATTGAAATTGTGTTTTATATAGGAATGCTTTGGAATTGTGTTTTACATAGGAATGCATTGAAATCGTGTTTTATATAGGAATGTATTGGAATTGTGTTTTATATCGGAATGCATTCGAATTGTGTTTTTTATCGGAATGCATTGGAATTGTGTTATATATCAGAATAAATTTAAATTGTGTTTTATATAGGAATGCATTGAAATCGTGTTTTCTATAGGATTTCATTGGAATTGCGTTTTATAAAGGAATGCATTAGAATCGTGTTTTATATAGGAATGCATCGGAATTGTGTTTTATATTGGAATGTATTGGAATTGTGTTTTTTATCGGAATGCATTGGAATTGGGTTATATATCGGAATACATTGAAATTGTGTTTTATATAGGAAATCATCGGAATTGGATTTTATATAGGAATGTATTGGAATTGTGTTTTATATAGGAATGCATTGGACTTGTGTTTTATATCGGAATGCATTGGAATTGTGTTTTATATAGGAATGCATCGAAATTGTGATTTATATAAGAATGCATTGGAATTGTGTTTTATATAGGAATGCATTGAAATCGTTTTTTATATAGGAATGTATTCGAATTGTGTTTTATATCGGAATGCATTCGAATTGTGTTTTTTATCGGAATGCATTGGAATTGTGTTATATATCAGAATAAATTTAAATTGTGTTTTATATAGGAATGCATTGGAATAGTCTTTTATATTGGAATGCATTGAAATCGTGTTTTCTATAGGAATGTATTGGAATCGTGTTTTATATAGGAATGCATCAGAATCGTGTTTTATATAGGAATGCATCGGAATTGTGTTTTATATAGGAATGCATTGGAATTGGATTTTATATTGGAATGCATTTGAATTGTGTTTTATATCTGAATGCATTGGAATTGTGTTTTATATCGGAATACATTGACATTGTGTATTATATAGGAATGCATTGAAATCGTGTTTTATATAGGAATGTATTGGAATTGTGTTTTATATCGGAATGCCTTGGAATTGTGTTTTATATAGGAATACTTCGGAATTGTTTTTTATATAGGAATGCATTGGAATTCTGTTTATATAGGAATGCATTGAAATTGTGTTTTATATAGGAATGCATTGGAATCATGTTTTATATAGGAATGCATTGAAATCGTGGTTTATAAAGCAATGCATTGAAATCGTGTTTTATATAAGAATGTATTGGAATTGTGTTTTATATCGGAATACATTGGAATTGTGTTTTATATCGGAATTCATTGGAATTGTGTTTTATATCGGAATCCATTGGAATTGTGTTTTATATAGGAATACATTGAAATTGTTTTTTATATAGAAATGCTTTGAAATTGTGTTTTATATAGGAATGCATTTAATTTTGTTTTATATAGGAATGCATCGGAATTGTGTAGGAATGCATCGGAATTGTGTTTTATATAAGAATGCATTGGAATTGGGTTTTATATAGGAATGCATTGAAATCGTGTTTTATATAGGAATGTATTGGAATTGTGTTTTATATAGGAATGCATTGGTATCGTGTTTTATGCAGGAATGCATCGGAATTGTGTTTTATATAGGAATACCACGGAATTGTGTTTTATATAGGAATGCATCGGAATTGTGTTTTATATAAGAATGCATTGGAATTGTGTTTTATATAGGAATGCATTGCACTTGTGTTTTATATCGGAATGCATTGGAATTGTGTTTTATATCGGAATACATAGAAATTGTGTTTTATATAGGAATGCATTGAAATTGTGTTTTATATAGCAATGCATTGCACTTGTGTTTTATATCGGAATGCATTGGAATTGTGTTTTATATCGGAATACATAGAAATTGCGTTTTATATAGGAATGCATTGAAATTGTGTTTTATATAGGAATGCTTTGGAATTGTGTTTTACATAGGAATGCATTGAAATCGTGTTTTATATAGGAATGTATTGGAATTGTGTTTTATATCGGAATGCATTCGAATTGTGTTTTTTATCGGAATGCATTGGAATTGGGTTATATATCGGAATACATTGAAATTGTGTTTTATATAGGAAATCATCGGAATTGGATTTTATATTGGAATGCATTTGAATTGTGTTTTATATCTGAATGCATTGGAATTGTGTTTTATATAGGAATACATTAAAATCGTGTTTTATATAGGAATGTATTGGAATTGTGTTTTATATCGGAATGCATTGGAATTGTGTTTTATATAGGAATACATTGAAATCGTGTTTTATATAGAAATGCTTTGAAATTGTGTTTTATATAGGAATGCATTGGAATTTTGTTTTATATAGGAATGCATTGGAATTTTGTTTTATATAGGAAAGCATCGGAATTGTGTAGGAATGCATCGGAATTGTGTTTTATATAAGAATGCATTGGTATCGTGTTTTATATAGGAATGCATCGGAATTGTGTTTTATATAGGAATACATCGGAATTGTGTTTTATATAGGAATGCATCGGAATTGTGTTTTATATAAGAATGCATTGGAATTGTGTTTTATATAGGAATGCATTGGATTTGTGTTTTATATCGGAATGCATTGGAATTGTGTTTTATATCGGAATACATAGTAATTGTGTTTTATATAAGAATGCATTGAAATTGTGTTTTATATAGGAATGCATTGAAATCGTGTTTTATATAGGAATGTATTGGAATTGTGTTTTATATCGGAATGCATTCGAATTGTGTTTTTTATCGGAATGCATTGGAATTGTGTTATATATCAGAATAAATTTAAATTGTGTTTTATATAGGAATGCATTGGAATAGTCTTTTATATTGGAATGCATTGAAATTGTGTTTTCTATAGGAATGTGTTGGAATCTTGTTTTATATAGGAATGCATTGAAATCGTGTTTTATATAGGAATGTATTGGAATTGTGTTTTATATCGGAATGCCTTGGAATTGTGTTTTATATAGGAATACTTCGGAATTGTTTTTTATATAGGAATGCATTGGAATTCTGTTTATATAGGAATGCATTGAAATTGTGTTTTATATAGGAATGCATTGGAATCATGTTTTATATAGGAATGCATTGAAATCGTGGTTTATAAAGGAATGCATTGAAATCGTGTTTTATATAGGAATGTATTGGAATTGTGTTTTATATCGGAATACAGTGGAATTGTGTTTTATATCGGAATCCATTGGAATTGTGTTTTATATGGGAATCCATTGGAATTGTGTTTTATATAGGAATACATTGAAATTGTTTTTTATGTAGAAATGCTTTGAAATTGTGTTTTATATAGGAATGCATTTAATTTTGTTTTATATAGGAATGCATCGGAATTGTGTAGGAATGCATCGGAATTTTGTTTTATATAAGAATGCATTGGAATTGGGTTTTATATAGGAATGCATTGAAATCGTGTTTTATATAGGAATGTATTGGAATTGTGTTTTATATAGGAATGCATTGGTATCGTGTTTTATGCAGGAATGCATCGGAATTGTGTTTTATATAGGAATACATCGGAATTCTGTTTTATATAGGAATGCATCGGAATTGTGTTTTATATAAGAATGCATTGGAATTGTGTTTTATATAGGAATGCATTGCACTTGTGTTTTATATCGGAATGCATTGGAATTGTGTTTTATATCGGAATACATAGAAATTGTGTTTTATATAGGAATGCATTGAAATTGTGTTTTATATAGCAATGCATTGCACTTGTGTTTTATATCGGAATGCATTGGAATTGTGTTTTATATCGGAATACATAGAAATTGTGTTTTATATAGGAATGCATTGAAATTGTGTTTTATATAGGAATGCTTTGGAATTGTGTTTTACATAGGAATGCATTGAAATCGTGTTTTATATAGGAATGTATTGGAATTGTGTTTTATATCGGAATGCATTCGAATTGTGTTTTTTATCGGAATGCATTGGAATTGTGTTATATATCAGAATAAATTTAAATTGTGTTTTATATAGGAATGCATTGGAATAGTCTTTTATATTGGAATGCATTGAAATCGTGTTTTCTATAGGAATGTGTTGGAATCGTGTTTTATATAGGAATGCATTAGAATCGTGTTTTATATAGGAATGCATCGGAATTGTGTTTTATATTGGAATGTATCGGAATTGTGTTTTTTATAGGAATACATCGGAATTGTGTTTTATATAGGAAATCATCGGAATTGTGTTTTATATAGGAATGCATTGGAATTGGATTTTATATTGGAATGCATTTGAATTGTGTTTTATATCTGAATGCATTGGAATTGTGTTTTATATCGGAATACATTGACATTTTGTTTTATATAGGAATGCATTGGTATCGTGTTTTATATAGGAATGCATCGGAATTGTGTTTTATATAGGAATACATCGGAATTGTGTTTTATATAGGAATGCATCGGAATTGTGTTTTATATAAGAATGCATTGGAATTGTGTTTATATAGGAATGCTTTGGACTTGTGTTTTATATCGGAATGCATTGGAATTGTGTTTTATATCGGAATACATAGAAATTGTGTTTTATATAAGAATGCATTGAAATTGTGTTTTATATAGGAATGCATTGAAATCGTGTTTTATATAGGAATGTATTGGAATTGTGTTTTATATCGGAATGCATTCGAATTTTGTTTTTTATCGGAATGCATTGGAATTGTGTTATATAACAGAATAAATTTAAATTGTGTTTTATATAGGAATGCATTGGAATAGTCTTTTATATTGGAATGCATTGAAATCGTGTTTTCTATAGGAATGTATTGGAATCGTGTTTTATATAGGAATGCATTAGAATCGTGTTTTATATAGGAATGCACTGGAATTGTGTTTTATATTGGAATGTATTGGAATTGTGTTTTTTATAGGAATACATCGGAATTGTGTTTTATATAGGAAATCATCGGAATTGTGTTTTATATAGGAATGCATCGGAATTGTGTTTTATATAAGAATGCATTGGAATTGTGTTTTATATAGGAATGCATTGGACTTGTGTTTTATATCGGAATGCATTGGAATTGTGTTTTATATCGGAATACATAGAAATTGTGTTTTATATAAGAATGCATTGAAATTGTGTTTTATATAGGAATGTTTTGGAATTGTGTTTTATATAGGAATGCATTGAAATCGTGTTTTATATAGGAATGTATTGGAATTGTGTTTTATATCGGAATGCATTCGAATTGTGTTTTTTATCGGAATGCATTGGAATTGTGTTATATATCAGAATAAATTTAAATTGTGTTTTATATAGGAATGCATTGGAATAGTCTTTTATATTGGAATGCATTGAAATCGTGTTTTCTATAGGAATGTATTGGATTCGTGTTTTATATAGGAATGCATTAGTATCGTGTTTTATATAGGAATGCATCGGAATTGTGTTTTTTATTGGAATGTATTGGAATTGTGTTTTTTATAGGAATACATCGGAATTGTGTTTTATATAGGAAATCATCGGAATTGTGTTTTATATAGGAATGCATTGGAATTGGATTTTATATTGGAATGCATTTGAATTGTGTTTTATATCTGAATGCATTGGAATTGTGTTTTATATCGGAATACATTGACATTGTGTTTTATATAGGAATGCATTGAAATCGTGTTTTATATAGGAATGTATTGGAATTGTGTTTTATATCGGAATGCATTGGAATTCTGTTTTATATAGGAATACTTCGGAATTGTTTTTTATATAGGAATGCATTGGAATTCTGTTTTATATAGGAATGCATTGAAATTGTGTTTTATATAGGAATGCATTGAAATCATGCTTTATATAGGAATGCATTGAAATCGTGGTTTATCAAGGAATGCATCGGAATCGTGTTTGTACAGCAATGCATCCGAATTGTGTTTTATATAGGAATTCATTGGAATTGTGTTTTATATCGGAATGCTTTGAAATCGTGTTTTATATCGGAATGTATTGGAATTGTGTTTTATATCGGAATACATTGGAATTGTGTTTTATATCGGAATCCATTGAAATTGTGTTTTATATAGAAATGCTTTGAAATTGTGTTTTATATAGGAATGCATTGGAATTTTTTTTAAGTAGGAATGCATCGGAATTGTGTAGGAATGCATCGGAATTGTGTTTTATATAAGAATGCATTGGAATTGTGTTTTATATAGGAATGCAATGGAATTGGGTTTTATATAAGAATGCATTAGAAATGTTTTGTTTTTTTATAGAAATTTCATCGGAAATAAATTTTATTCCAGAAATGTATGGAAATAATTATTATTTGCATCGGAAATATATGTTGTTAGGAAATGCTTTAAAAGTCAATTTTACTAAAGCAATGCTTTGGATAGTTGTATTTCTATATTAAAAGCATTAAAACAGCTTTTACTATAGGAATTCATTGGAAATGAGTTTATGAGTTGTCAAATCAATTAAAAATGCGTTTTACTATAGACTTGGAAATGTGTTTTCTATAAAAATTGGATTGGAAATTTCATTTGCTATAGAAATGCGTTAAAAATGGGTTTTACTATAGATTTGCATTGTAAATTAGTTTCACTAAATAAATACATATGTTAAATTTGCTTGTAGGTGGTTTTAATATAGAAATGCTTTGTAAAAACAATTTTGCTGTATGGTTCACGCCTTTACAAGTCCTGGGGGCACTCGAGGTAGAGGGTTACGTTGGGGGTCTAGGCCCTTTGTGCATATAAGAGTGGAAGATAACGGGTAACGCTAGCCTTGAACAGGTTAAGATTATAGTGATCAGGGAAACATAGGAGTCGGTCCCACAAATATCGGTTCACGGGAAGAAAATGTTAGAGTTGAACTTACTTCTCACTGATGGAATACGCGAGGAATATGGGTGATTTGCTACTATGTAAGTGGCATGGCGTGTTCTTACTGTGAAGGATTAATTTTTGCGGGGGTAGTCGAGATAGCGCCCTGGAAATCCTGGCTCTTGATGGCAGTGATTGTGTAGGGCCCTGGGACTCTAGGTCATTTCGCAATGTAATGCCACCATTTCCCGATTCTTTAACAGATTGTTGTGGTCTACACATATGTGTAATCGTCGGCTCAGGAGACACAGGGAAGGCACTTGTTATGGGGGTCTTGATTACGGGCGTTTTAAGTTTCCTTAGGAACCTACAGTTCCGTAGGGTTATTCTGCCTGATCCTGCAACTCTAATCCTACATAGACGGTTGGGAAGGGTCTCTACTTTTCGCCCAGCTATGTCCGCACTATATACATATGAGTTGGTCAAAATGTAATATATACCGACGGAAAAACAATGTGTATAAAAATAACACTAGCATCTTTAGATACTCATCTTAATACTGAAGTTAAAACGACGGCTAGAAAGAAACCTATGTTTATTGGAATTAGGGAAAATATACAAGAGAAACTGCAAATGACATATTTGGAGCCTTTGATACGAAATTTCAGTCTGTTTTAAAAATATGTAGTAATTATGTTAAAGCTATATAAACAAAGTGACATCATGATCATGATAACAAATACAGACAAAAAAAACGGAACTGAAAGTCATTAACATCGTTAAAAATAAAACAGAAATAAGTGCTAAAAAAATGAATTGCAAATGACCAGATGTTTGAAGCCTTTGATAGGAAACTTCAGTTTGCTTCAGAAAAATATTAAACACTTATATAAAACTTATATAAGCTAAGCAACGAAGTTCATTTATTTCTTTATGCATGTGCATATCTATAAATACGTGTGCGCCGGTGTTTGCACGTGTGTACATGCGTATTTCGTGCAATGAATAGATACAACAGCATGATATTTGATTAATTTTACAAACACGCCCTAAGAAATATATGTCTGCTTCTTTATTCATTATGAAGTCTCACCGAAAGAGAATAGTTTAATGAAATAATTTTTAAGAAGTCATCGTGAAGCTAATGAATTCTACAAGTGTCAAAAATGTAGACTTTAAGTGCAATATTGAGGTGTCCATTTTTTCTTTTTCTTTGAGTACCTACTACGATAGACGGAACAATAGATAGATAGATAGATAGATAGATAGATAGATAGATAGATAGATAGATAGATAGATAGATAGATATTAGGTTGGTTAAAAAATACGTCAAAAAACGATATTATTTTTGCACCAACCTAATAGATAGATAGAAATACATATGAAAAGACAGACATAGATAGAAAGAAAGAAAGAAAGAAAGAAAGAAAGAAAGAAAGAAAGAAAGAAACAGATAAAGAAATAGATATGAAAAGACATAGATAGATAGATAGATAGATAGATAGATAGATAGATAGATAGATAGATTAGGTTATAGTCGTAATGGTATTTAAAAAAATATATAAATAACACAAATAATAAAATAATAAAACTTTAAATAAATACTTAAAACAGAATTTAAAAAATAGTGATCCAGAAATAAGAATAAATAATAGTAAAGAAAAAACTATGTAACTGTTGGAATCCTATAAATTGTCCATTGAATAATAAATGTATCACAGAACCTATTGTTTACCAATGTACTATCTCATCTATTGAGTATCCTAATATTAAAACGTTTTATATTGGTAGCACTAAAAATAATTTAAAATTAAGATGGCGCCAAAATTTCTCTTCATTAAAAAATAATGTGTATCCTAACCAAACATCCCTATCCAAATATTTTTGAAATTTAAAAGAAACAAATGAAACAACCAAAGTAAAATGAATTAAAAAAACAAACAAAAAACAGAATTTGTAAGTCTGTAAATGGCCCATTTGTTTTGTGCCTACATGAAAAGTTATATATAATTAATTTTCTAAATAATAAAGATTTATTAAATCAAAGAAAAGAAATAACTGTTTTTGTTGACACTACGTTATGTTTACTTTTAAAAAAATCATAATTATATATCTACTATTTGATCACAAATAAATAATTCGTAATTAAATTCCTAAATTTTATATATTAATTTTAACAATGCCGTATCTAGTATACTAATAAATATGATATATATAGTATTCAGGTATTTATAAATAAAAATATAAATATATAAAATATTACTTAATCATATTTGAATCTCCTTTAAAAAAATCCCAAAGTATTTTATAAAAAATAAATAAAAAATAAATAAAATGCCAATGTATTGTCGTGTATCTTATGTATGCCCCTAAAAAAAAAACAAAACAGCATGACACGTCCTCATATAAGGAAGCCAGTATCAACAGGCAGAAATTACAAACCCACACCCAACTCTTGACCTATATTTACATATTGCCTTCTCAAATTGGACTTGTATCCTGATTCCTGAAAAAAGGCAACATCATTTTAAAATTTTGTAATCCCTTCCTCCCTCCAACTTAAACTATTTAATACGATTTAGCTTAATAAAAAGTAAATCATTTTTCGAAAGTTATTAAACAAAATGGAACAAAAAGTTTTTAATTAATTGATGAGATACTCGGTAGATCGTCTGAGTGTTTCTCGGGGAGTTCTTTCGAACAAACTTGCAGCGTCTGGGCCCAAGAATTACTTTCTATCCCACTAGACACATCAAAACAAAAAAAGTGGGATAAAATAAAATGCGAGGCCAATTTTACTAATTTGAGGCTCTCTCTAGATCAGCATCGCCTCGCCTGTCTACTATCTGCTTCACAACCGAGTAGTGGCGCCTGGCTCAACGCAATGCCCTCTTCATATACCGGTACCCTTCTAGATGATGAGTGCACTCTAGTCGGAGTCGGGATCCGTTTTGGACTCAAATTATGTGAGCGTCACAGATACAGATGTGGAGCCTCCATCGATGAGTTTGGTTTGCATCCTCTCTCCTGTCGTCGTAGTGCCGACCGCTTTCCACGCCATGCTGCCATTAACGACATCATCAAAAGAGGTTTAGATGCAGATGGGTTCCCTTCCCAAATCGAGCCCGTAGGCCTTGACCGCGGTGATGGAAAGCAGCCGAATGGCATTACCATTTTCCCTTTTAAAATGGGGAAGTCGTTGATTTGGGATGCGACCTGAACGGATACATTTTCGGTCGGTAATTTGATCAGGTCCGGGGTTGAGCCAGGATCCGTCGCCCGGGACGCAGAGATGAAAAAAATAGTTAGATATTCTTCTCTTGCTGGTAGATTTTTTTTACTCTTGCGGCAGTGGAGACTTCAGGGGTTATTGGCCCTCGTTCGATGGCGTTTCTTCGGAGGATTGGCGCGATTGCGTCTCGATTAAGGGATGAGCCTCGTGAAACGGAGTGGCTCTTGCAGCGTTTCTCACTGGCGATGATTCGAGGTAAGGCTTTCTCCATCATTGCGGCTGGCAGAGGTTAGAAAAAATTGTTTATTGTTACGTTGTTCTGGAATTGTCATCAAGGGTCAACTGCAATTGTTTTGTTTCAATTTTAATCTTCTATTAATAATGTAAATTTTATGTCCAATTTAAAGTTTAGCTCATAGTTCCAAAATATGGTAATTTCCTTGTCGCGATGAATACAGATTTTTAAGTAATAATATTATAATATTATGTTCTACTGGGTATCGAGCTCTGAACTGTGGATTATAAATCTGACTGTGAATTATAAATCTTATATATATATATATATATATATATATATATATATATATATATATATATATATATATAATTATTTATTTAAAAATATGATTCCAACACACTACATAACAATTCTCATGTTTCAAAACAAGAGCCGAAAAAAACTTCAATATAATTATTTGAATTAAATTGAATTAAAGTAAGCTCTGTTCCATCTTCAAACGAAATTTTTTGGGAATAACTTATTTCTGAAATTTACGTGTTTTAATAGCAGATTCATTATTGAAATCAAAATTATATCAAATTATACATATATATATATATATATATATATATATATATATATGACATTGAACTTTGTGATATGTGGATCCATCAGTGAGCATGACGTGTGTATGTAATGGCGAAAACACCCGTCTGCAAGGTTAGATAATCAACCCCTGTACAGGCATATCTTGTGTTTGTTCAACACCGGCAGGGTTAAGCACTTGTTAACATGCTTAGCGAACCATAAATACACACTCTACAAGAGAAGTACATAATCTAATGGTGATCAGCATTTTGTTCAAAATCTCGGTGACCAAATGATTTGACGTCAAATTTGGCGGCGTCTATAACAGTTCCATCTGTTCATTTTCACTCACGAGGACTCTTTCAACTCGTGGTATGTTTTGCAGATACTTTCTAACAGTGCCGCCGTTTGAGATTCTAATCACTCAGCCACGCGGGCTTGTGCCTGTGAGGGGAAACTTATAAATTGTTAGTATTTATATCCGTTTATTGAATTCAACGAACGACGTCTGTTCATTTTCTGACATTTTTTTTCGGGTATAAGCAGATGCACGGCTAGGTTAAATTTATCACCCTATATCCTTGACAAAGACAGATGATCCCTGTCGGCTGGGGCTTCGGAATACGCCGACTGTACCTCTGCAGAGGACTAAGACCCACCCTCCTCCTATGAGGCGTCCTGGGTATGATAATAAACTCCATCCGTGTCCTGGGTAAGACGATAAACTCCAACCGGCAACAAGGCCTCATATTGGGAGGTTTTGAGGAGTATGGAACCACCTCTTCATTGCTGGTGTTTCCAAGCCCACTCTGACCCGGGTGGTAGCACCAGTTAGGGCCCCAGATATGGGCAAATAGTTAGCCCATAAACCGGGGTCAAAACACCATGAAAAAATGTAAAAATAAGTTTTAATACAGAGCGATACATTTTTGAAATAAAAAAATTACCAGCAATAAAAGTAAATTAAATAAGCCATTGACGTTGATATGCCGTGAAACAAACCAAACCAAAGCAAACGAAAGACAGATACGTGGAATCATAAAATGTTGTCAATTTCATCATATATTTCATCTGTGTGTGTGGCTGTTGATAGGAAAAAGCGAAATATTAAAATTTACCCTGACAAGCCTAGACGATTGAATTCAATAAACAATGTTTGAATAAATACATATATGCTTTTGTTAGATGTATAACCGTATCGAAAAAAAAAGGGGAGATGATTAGACAGTGATAAAACCTAAAAACGACTCGTTTCGCCAGCTTTTGGATCTGAGCTTGATCTCAAAATGAAAGACAGGAATATGTGTAAGATTAATGCGTTGGGATCTCTGAGAAGTCTGTAACCAGAATCCAGAAAGTGCTTGTTTCTTTTTAGCGATATATATATATATATATATATATATATATATATATATATATATATATATATATATAAAGCTGAAACAATAATATTCCATGGTTATAGTTTATTACAGTGGAATCGTAAAGTATATACGGACCACTAATATTATCAATATATAAATATATTATAAATTAATTGATTTATATATATGGTTTTTCCGCTACACAGTTCTAACCATGTTTCAAAAATGGAAGGTCCGAATTTAATTTTGTAATATATATCTTACTATATTTTGTAATATATATCTTACTGTTCTTTCTTTTTATTTATACATATATATATATATATATATATATAAATTGAACTGCACCATATATATATATATATATATATATATATATATATATATATATATATATATGGTGAAGTTCAATTTATATTCCAATCATTCATACAAAAAGTAAATTAGTAAAGTTAATGATGTAAAATGGTGAAAACCTTTCGCAAACAAAATTTTTAAGTTGCATTACCCTACGAACCACTCGATGAATGTTAAGATCCTTGTTTCTAATAACTACAAGCTGTAGAAAACTTTACTAATCTACTTTTTGTATGAATGATTCATTGTAATATATATATATATATATATATATATATATATATATATATATATATATGTGTGTGTGTGTGTGTGTGTGTGTGTGTGTGTGTGTGTGTGTGTGTATGTTGTCGTAGATTGTCGTTTCTTCCTCGGCTGGTTGCGTATTTCGTTAATATTCTATCTAAGTTGCCAAATACTCTTTTGGGGAGGTGTTGGCCGAAAAGTTTAGCTTAAAGGAAAAACTGCTGTTTTGCTTTTAAAACAGCAGTTTTTACAATTATATGTTGTGCATAAAATCGTATTATGTCTAAATCGTGTAAATGCAAAATTGCCCATTTGTTAGATTAACGTTTGAATCGTTGTGTCTTATAAATGATTAAAGATATCTCACTGGAATTCTCTCAGGTTTTTATAACACTATTGGACTCTGAGCAAGAAGAATCCATACTCTCCAAGTTTAACAGAAGAATCTTAATGAAATTGATCATAACCAAAAATTAAACGTTCATCATTATTTAATCATATCTATGGCTCAGAAGCTCATGAAGGATTGAAATAAAATTAAAATATATTTATATATTATTCCATCTTCATTTTCCAACTTATTTATGATAATCTTCGTCCTCTCTAACCTTCTAACTTTCTACCCTGGAATAACAAGGTGCCTCACACGTTTCACGTGTGATTTCATTTTCAAGACTTTTTTCCCCTGCACTTTGGACTGTCATAGCTTAAACTCATCTCTCACATGTCAAACGTTCCATGGATTGAGTTGGATCTTTTCTAATTGATCTCTTAAGTTCTAAGTTAGAATGATGATCCCTCTTCCTGTTGTGACCTCCAGATCAAGTTCTCCTCTCTGCATTTACCTCTTCGTAAAACTTATTCACATCTTTCTTTATGGTTCTTGAATTGACTTTGGAGATGGAAGCCAAAGTATGAACGTTGGTACAATTACTGAAAGCCTGAATGATCATTTTCCTCTCATCACTGCTCAGGTGTGAAGACAGTGGGTCTAACACAAAACGATTTTAAACTGTTCTCTTTCTAGTTGAATAACTCAAAGGGTATTTCAGTGATTCTTACGACAAATGGTACGAAGATGGCTAAAACCTGGAAAAAAAAGAAATTCAGTTAGTTTAGTGGTGTTTTAGATAGTAAACATTTTGTCGGAGCAGGGACAATTGTGCTGTTACAAGATATTGAGCTCTTTTGTTAGTTAGTTGTTTACTCATATCGGGGTTTTTTCTTTGGGCTTCAGACCTGCATCTGTGCGATTTTTGTCGGCAGAAGTTCATGTTTGTAGCTCTTTCTTTTTTTTAAAACCTTTTTTTCCCTCGAGATTGATTTGATTATTGGCAAATCAAAAATTCGAGGTTTTTTCGAAACGAGTATAGTTATCTATATTTGTATATATATATATATATATATATATATATATATATATATATATATATATATATATATATATATATATATTAAAATGGGAGAAAAATGATTTTGTTCTTTTTATACTCACTGGAATTAGTAATTTTGTTTTATGCCATTTTCTCCCTCCCTTTTTCCTCCTATTTTCTCTTTCACTTAATAACGCGACTCTCCTGGTGAGAGGTTTGTCAAATAGTTTACCTTAAGGAAAAATGCTGTTTTGTTAGTTCAAAACAATACATATATATTTAATCGCACTTAACTCTCTCAGGGAAAGCACTAATATATATATATATATATATATATATATATATATATATATATATATATATATATATATATATGGAATGTAAATGTAGGTATATTGTATTGATTATACAAACTTATCAATAATAAACATATCAATCCCTCAAATGTTCAAACTGTTTTCCCTGTTATTCAACACTCTTCTTTCCCTGCTAAATCTTTATTATTATTATTATTATTATTATTATTATTATTATTATTATTATTATTATTATTATTATTTTCTTTGATTTCTGGCGTTTACACATTTCTTTCCGGGTCCCACCCAGGGACCTAAGGTTAGAAATGGCATCATGACACTTTCCATTGACAAAAAAAAAATTACATAAAAAAATCCCTTATTATTATTATTATTATTATTATTATTATTATTATTATTATTATTATTATTATTATTTCCTTTGATTTCTGGCGTGTACTCATTTCTTACCGGGTCCTGTCCAGAGACTTAAGGTTAGAAATGGCATCATGACATTTTTCACTGACAAAAAAAAAAACGTATTTTACACAGATAAAGCCCTTCGTAAGGTGCGGTCTGTACTCGTGAGAACAATGTTTTTGTATTTTTTAAGGCATGAACTTCCAGGAATCCCTTCAATTAGTCTACTGCAATCTTTTCCAACCAGTCCTAGGGCTCCAACTACAACAGGGGTTGTTGATGATCCCATATGCCACATTTTTGAGATTTCTATTTCAAGGTCCTTGTATTTTGACAGCTTCTTAAATATCTTCAAATATACATTGCAGTCTGCAGGGACTGCCATATCAATAAGGAGGCATTTTTTGTTTGCGGTTTCTAATAGCAATGTCTGGACGGTTAGCTTTGATTGTTTTATCATTATTATTATTATTATTATTATTATTATTTATTCAAATATAAAATTATAATAAATGTATAAAAAAATTATAAAAACATTAAAAATGATTGTAATGGATTAACTGAATTCTCATAACCCACCTAGGAATCTTGTATGATTAGATGGCGGAGCAACGTTTAGAAGAGTTGACAAAAGGACAGGAAGTTGTAGAGAGCCATGATCGCCCACTTTCTGATGAGACACGAGCAGAGAAAATGAAGAATCTTCCCGTCACCTGCAGTTACAAACAAATTGATATTTGAATAAAATCGAATGTATGTACGAAAAATATTAATATCAAGCGTGTTGTTGCTTCCTTTTTATTGCATGGAGTATTGCTGCCATATATGGTCTGGGGCCCCTTCTGTTTGCCTCGGGGGTTTTAATAAGATTCAGAGGCAGATATGCAATATAATTGGCCCAGTTCTGGCATCTTGTCTACAGTCGCTCTCTCGCAAACGCGCCGTCGTCTCTCTGTCTGTTCTACAAATACTTTCATGACAATTGCTCCGATTCGCTGCATTCGCTGGTTCCCAGACTTCATGAGTTCAAGCGCCCTACGAGGCTGGCATCCCGCTCTCACATTTTCACTGTCGAAACTCCTAAATGTAGCCGTCTCTTCTACTTCAATAGCTCCATATCTCGCACCTCTCGCCTGTGGAACTCCCTTCCCTATTCCAGTTTCCCTGGGAGCTATAATCTCCAACTATTCAAATGTAATGCCAATCGACATCTCCAGTTGCCTTGATCTATCCACTATCCTTCTCCTCATCCTTTCATCTATTGCTCCTATCTGATCTTGCTCCAAATCTTCTGTAACCCCTTGCGTCCTAGTGGCTTCTCGCCTTGCTTGGGGCGAATTGATAATCGTTAAGCTGCTAAGAAGGTAGGTTCACTGTGTCGTGCGAGAAAATTTTTCTCTCCAGAATCTATCATACATATCTGACATATCTGACCACCTCGACGTGGTGTAATGGTTAACAAGTTTGTCCCGCTAGATCAGATACAGCTTTCGGCCTTATGCCACATTTAAACCACTCTTGGAAAACCACTGTATGTATTTAAAATTATTACCCCAAGATACAAATGCCTATGTATGGAAGTACGTAAGGCTTAAATTATAGATTTTTTTCATTTCAGCTGAACAGAAAAACCTCTTTGTTGATACATGATTGTATCCCCATAGCTCAATATGACAAGATTTCTATCAACACTTATCATCACAGCGATTTTTATATCTGGAAACCCGTTGCCAGCGAAATTTATATAAAATACAGATTGTTTTCAGTGAAAAGAACACTGAAATTAGTCCAGTGTTTAAATAAAAAGAAAATAAGTTTCTGGAGAAAGTGATTTTCAAGAAAGCTCTCCAGGCTTCAATTTCAATTGGAGTGCTTTGTTTTGATTTCAAGTCCGTCGCTGTGAAATACTGTTTATTTTCTACAAAGGACAATAGTTCGTGCTTTTATTCTTCAAATTTATAAAGAGATAACCTCTTTATGAGCGTCTGTTCGAATTTAGTGAATATTAATACGGGTGATTTGCGTATATTTAAAATAAGATTATAGTCAATCCTCTTGTGGGATCGCCAGTTGTGGATTTGGTTTGCGAGTTAGGGAAGGTTACAATAAAGTAGGTTATTTGATTTTACGGCAAGTTGAATTATGAAATGCTGAATTTCGGGTGGGGCACCTAGTGAGGATCGAACTCACAACTGGATATTAACGGTCAACCAGACTAGCATCACGAATTATTGCCGCCACGGACAGTCTGTCACTTCCAAATGTTTGATGACTTTGATGAAATAATATTAGCGGGACAATTTTAGGGGATTCCTCTCTCTCTCTCTCTCTCTCTCTCTCTCTCTCTCTCTCTCTCTCTCTCTCTCTCTCTCTCTCTCTCTCTCTCTCTCTCTCTCTCTCTCTCTCTTGCACTCTCTCTCCCTCTGTGTCACTCTGTCTCACACTCTTTCTCTCACTCTCAACCTCGAAATCCCTCACTCTCTCCCTCCCTCTATCTAACACTGTCTCTCTCTCTCGAATTCACTCACTCTCGCCCGCTCTCTCTCGAACTCTCACACACACACTCTTTCGAATTCACTCTATGTTACTCTCTCTCTCTCTCGTCTCGCTCTCTCCCACTGTGTCACTGTGCACTAACAGTGAAAATATTTTAAAGTTGTATTTAAAATTGTAGTTAAATAAAAAGAAATTCTAACCTAAACATCTTTTAAAATTGTAATTAAATAAAACGTATTCTAACCTATAGACCTCCCTCTAAGTACTACAAGCACTTAAAAGAATCTAATAAAACACCTACAGTAAAATGAAATTAATATGAAAAGCAAGAAGATGTAAGCCATTAAATGACACATGTCCTTTGTACTTGCATGAGAAACAATATATTACTAGGTTTATATAAAAAATAAAAGTTTACTAAATCAGTGAAATCAATTAGCTATTTTTGGCGTCATTGTCATAAAGTTTACTTAAATAATATTTAAATATAAATAAAAAAAATTGTTACCTAATAATATACATACTTGTAGTTGATGTGAAAATAATTCTAAATACTGTAAGGGATTCTGATACATTTACTTGTTCTTAAAAGAAATATAGTATATTAAAAATTAAAATTGAAAATATTTTTCAAATCCTAGTTAAATAAAACGTATTCTAACCTAAACACCCCACAAAAAATCTTTAAATATACAAATAGAAAAAATGCCGTTAACAATAAAAAAATTTTAAAAATCCAGACGACATGCATTGGATGTCAGATTTCATTGAAAAATACATCCCTACCCCCTACCAAAACGTAACTAATAACTGATACATCAAAATACAGCTATAATGAACACGCAAACACCCCTTGTCTGGCTGAATTGGATTTCTCTGTATCCTTGGAAACGTGAATTATTTTTGCTGTGTCTTTAAAACCCAGTAATTTTAAAAGTTACTCCAAAATTAGCTTGAGGATGAAATAGAACTTTAATTTAATTACAAAATTAAATTCGGAGATTTCAGCTTCCATTTTTGAAACATGGTTAGAACTGTGTAGCGGAAAAACCATATTTTAAATCAATAAATTTATAATATATATATATATATATATATATATATATATATATATATATATATATATATATATATATATTGATTTAAAGAAAAACAGACCACTTTAAGGTTCCATTGTTATAATTTTTATTTACCGGCCTGAATGTCCGAGAAATTTTCACAGAAAATATTCGTCCTCCGACAGAGAAAAAGACAATTCAGGCCAGTAAGTGTTGTTTAATACTGTTTATTATAACCAGAGCATTTACTTATATATTTGTATCTATAAAAAGAATGCATTATAATTAGTTTCTACAGTTACATAATTTTTGTTTATTTTCATCAGTTTTTATTTTTATTTTTCCATTGTCTATTTAAGATATTAGCATTATGTTTCTTAATAATTTTTTAAAAGTTTTCCGTATAGCTGTAACTCAATTTTAGTGTGTTTTTATTGAAAATAGTACTTAGTTTACTTCCACTAGGAAAATGCTTGACTCTTAATGCGAGGAATTTTTGTCCTAATTTGTTTTTTACCATTTGGTTGTATGGGGGTGTATACCAAATTATTTTTCTACATCTGTTTTTTCTATGGTTTCCATTTTCATTTTTTATATAAGTTAGTTTTGGGGTTTTGTAGACACTCTCTTTTAGAGCTTTGTTATAGGAATTGGTATGCTCATCGAAAATCTTTTCATTTGCTGAATTTGTACTTATTCTATTAATAATAATGCTCTGTAAATTTACATTGAGCACTATTTGAGCACTATTTTGTAAAAATAAAAATATCTATAAGAACACCGGATTATATATCTTACTGTTCTTTCTTTATATATATATATATATATATATATATATATATATATATATATATATGCACGCACACATACACACACATATATATACGCACACACACATACGCACATACACACACAGACACACAGACACACACACACACATATATATATATATATATATATATGACTGACAAAGTAATTTTTATAGGTTTTATTACGTTTTCTTCTGTTTGCTTACAACTAATAGAATAAATAGAAGAGACTTTAAAATTATTATAATGTCCTTCCTAATGAGTAGGTCTTTGAAAGTAATTGCTGTGCCAGTCTTCTGAGGCTCCGGCAATCAGCACAGGCGTCCAGACCCCACCCCGGTGTTATTTCTCGAACCAACCCTCTTTTTCCTTTACATAAATGATCAACTTATGAATATACTCGGATAATTTGCGAATATCTATGTTTATGATACAACGGTATCTTGGTGCGCCTCTAAAACTCGAGAATGTCAAAGATTGGCAACTGGCCTCTCAACCGATGTAGCTCTCATATCTTAGTGGCAGGGTGAGAAACTGGTTGGTTAAATTCAATACCTTAAAATCCGAATTACTTACATTCCATCATCGCCGATCAGACCATGAACTATCCCCAAGAATGGATGCACCCACTATGTGGCCCCGTGATTTGAGAGCCTAATAGGACTTCAACTCAACTCAGACCTCAAGTGAAACTCGTACGTACGGCTAAAGATGACGGAAAATAATCGTTTACTTGTAGCTGACTCCTCGAGCTATTCTCTACAAGAGCCAGATCAGGTTGAAAATTAGGTACTGTTGCTATACAGGGTACGATGAGTAAATTGCCGCCATTTTTTTTTTCATTATTTCGCGCATGCGCGTTGTCTGCTTTTAATTTTTTTTTCGGCTGCACAACGTACTCGGGTAGGTTTGACACCATATGTGAGAAAAAACACTATGACCAATTCACTCAGCCAGAAACGGCACGCTGTACTGCATGGCATTCGCAACGGAAGCTCCAATACGAACATTTCAGAATGTTTGGCAATCTGAGAAAAGTGCAGAGGATTCTGAAAGAGTTGTATGATCCTAATGGTGATTACGAAGGCACGGCAGCTCGAAAAACGCACTCTGATTGCTATGTAAGAAATAACTACCGAATTTGTTGATGAGGGTCCCAGACTCAACAGGGAGGCCTACATCAAGTGCCCTGAGGATGTTATGCTGGAAGCCCGTATGTCTGACAACAAGCAGAAGAGCCAAGTCATGACTTTCAGACAATTTCTGCGACTATATCACCCCTTACATCTGACCACCTAACTCCCGAAACTGTAACCCTCTAGATTATTATGTGTGGGGTGAACTTGAGTGAGAGACTAACAAAACTCATTTTAATATCAAAGATGAAGTGAGGGCTAGGATTATGGCAGCATTCACCATCTTAAACAAGGAGACAGTCTAGAAGAGTTGCAGGAGATTCCGAAGTAGTCTAGAGGCCGTGGTTGAAGCCAATGGCTATTTTATTGAATAAGTTTACTGTTTAGTATTTCAAGATATTTTTGTTTCATTTTGGTAAATATATCTGTTCAAATGAAATGCCCGTGTTATTTTCATTTTTGCCTCATTTGGACGACAATTTATCCATCGCACCCTCTATGTTTGCTTCCGTCTGTATAATCGGGTCTTCGCTTTTCATTGATAGATAATGAAGCGGCTGATATAGATAGCTAGAGAGAAAGAGAGAGAGAGAATGGTGGAGAGATAGATAAAGAACATAGATAGATAGATAGATAGATAGATAGATATATAGATAGATAGATAGATAGATAGATAATGAACAGAAAGATTTATTTAACAGACAGATTCATCATTTTCTTATTTCACTCCCCAGACTACAACCCCCTTGATTATTATATGTGGGCTGCAGTTGAATAAAAGATTTAAAAAAATCCTTGTAACACCAAAGATAAACTGAACGCAAGGATTATGGCAGCTTAAACAAGATCATCCAGAAGAGTTGCAGGAGATTCCGAAGTTATCTGGAGGCTACGGTTGAAGCTAATGGCGATTTTATTAAGTAAATTTACTCTTTAGCATTTCATGATATTTTTGTGTAATTTTGGCAAATCTATCTGTTAAAATGGGATTTCAGTGTTATTTTGATTTTTACGTCATTTAGACAATTTTTTTGTGTAATTTATCCCTCGTACCCAGTATATGTGCAGGATCCGCTCAGTCTTCACATTCCAGTCTCGATAGAGTCCAAAGGCGTCTCCGTGTCCTTGTGGGTGAAGAATTATTTTCCACCCTACAACAACTTTCCTACAGACGATACGTCGCAAGCTTCTGGATATTCTGTTGCTATTTCAATAGAAAGTATTAAAGCAAACTATATTCCTTGATGCCACCAGTTCTAACCTTCACGACCAAGACACGCCACGCCACGCCCATTGTAGCAAACTACCCTCATCCCCTCCGTATTCCACTGATGTGAGATGTAAGTTACAATCGATCAGCTTCTTTCCGTGAGCCGCTGATCTGTTACACCAAAGATAGTGTATCACGATCACTACAATCTTAAATTGTTTAAGTCTTAAGATTAATCGTTTCTTTTCCTTGTATGTCCACATAAACTGTGTAGATCCCCGTTAAAAATTCATATATATACTGGGTTGCCAACTTACATATCTTTTTAATCATTTCATCTCAAACACGGCGATTTCTACCAATCAAGTATTGTTTGTCAGTGAATATTTTACGGCGTGATATTTAATTGGTAGAAGCCAGGGTAGCAGGTTTTTCTAAATACTGTCTGTCTTAAATTAGTCTAACTCTTTGTTTGTTTTTTGTTTGTTTTTTTTGCAAATTGTAATGAGGTATTTTCATTGTTAAATTGTATTCAAATTGAATAATATATATATATATATATATATATATATATATATATATATATATATATATATATATATATATATATAACTATATTGCTGAATAAATATGAATAAATGTGCGATAAGATCACTCGTTCTTTATTATTCAAAATCCGGACTGAACTTATGGGATGAACTGATATATATATATATATATATATATATATATATATATATATATATATATATATATATATATATATACAGGCTGTCCATAAAGTTCATGTGCACTTTAAAAACTTTATAACTTTATTTGTATTTGCGACAGAAATAATTTGTAAAAAGGATTAGAAAGAAGTAAATTTATATTTTTTAAAGTTTTATTGAAATTTTATTTAAATTTCCACATCTCCTCCATCATTAGCAATACAAAGGGTAATACGATTTTGCAGTTGACGGAAAACATTTGCCAACTGATTTACGGCAATGCCTGAAATCACAGTTATTTTAGCTATACTTAAAACTAGGAACATTAAACTTTATAACATTTTTTACAGATTATTTCTATCGCAAATACAAATAAAGTTATATTTTTTTAAGTGCACAGGAACTTTATGGACACCCTGTGTTTTCTAGAAGTTCACAGCTAAAATTTTGACTTTATACTAGTAGATGGTATCCCAATGCATGCTCGGCGAAATAAATCATGTTTGTTCTTTTTTCTTTCTTTCTTTCTTTCTTTTTACCAAAACGAAAAGCTTCATAAATCAGATTTAAAATATAATGACTCTGAAAATATCAACGTGACCGTTGTTATTATTAGCGAAACCGTAGAATAGACGCTTATGGTGATTTTCTAAGCGTTAGCAAGGCCAAACCAAAAGTGTGGGGCATCCACTGAGGATCGAACTCACTACTCGGTCGCAATTGATCTAGCGAGACGCGCTTGCTAACCACGATACGATGTCGAAGTGCCCTGAATGGACGCATATGTGCATATGTGCGTTTAGGGCAATACGCAGTATTTTACACGATTCAAATGTGCGTCTTCAATGTGTTAAATATCGTTCGAAAATAAGGGATTCCACTAGAATGTTGAATCCATTCTTTCTAGCAAAGATTTATCTTCAAAAGTTTATATAAAATATTTATCGCTATGTCCTGCCTTGATAATTCTGTAGTCTTCTCGCACACTAAGGTTTCTTTTTCTTTTTCTTGTTCTTCCACACTCAGTAACCCTCTTGCGTCTTTTTGGCTTTATTGCCTTTCTTGGGGTGAGATTATTAAATATTTTTTGATTCAATGCCAATCGATATCTTCTGTCTTCATAATTCCTATTTTTTCTTGTTTTCTCTCCTTAATAGAGTTTTTTTTTTATCTCATATTCTCTCACACTTTTTAACCCCTTGCAGGGGCTTTATTGTCTTGCCTGAGATATAAAATATTTATCGCTATGTCTTGCCTTGATAATTCTGTAGTCTTCTCGCACACTAAGGTTTCTTTTTCTTTTTCTTGTTCTTCCACACTCAGTAACCCTCTTGCGTCTTTTTGGTTTTATTGCCTTTCTTGGGGTGAGATTATTAAATATTTTTTGATTCAATGCCAATCGATATCTTCTGTCTTCATAATTCCTATTTTTTCTTGTTTTCTCTCCTTAATAGAGTTTTTTTTTTTATCTCATATTCTCTCACACTTTTTAACCCCTTGCAGGGGCTTTATTGTCTTGCCTGAGATGAAATGATTAAAAAAGTGGAGTACATTTTTAAGAAGTTTTAATATTTTGATGTCTATTTTAAAATGTCATTCTCAGTTTATATTTTGTTGCACTATTTCATTAAAAAATGATTTGTCTGTTTTATATTTATGACGGTTCAACAATTTTCTCAAATCTTTGTTTGCTTCCTTTTTAGCAGACTTTTATCAGTAAAGACATTTGCTTAAAACAATAAGCAGTATCAAGTTTTGACATTCTCCACATGATGTCTGTTTAATTAGTATTAGATAAGTATTTTTAACATCCGGCTAACGTTAACGATAACGAGGCATCCGTATAAATGCAGGTCAATTGGAAGATTTATTAAATGAAAATTAATTAAGGAACCAGATACCCAGATGCTGCTAGAAATTAAAACATACTACTACTACTACTAATAATAATAATAATAATAATAATATTAATAATAATAATAATAATAATAATAAATATTCTTTAAATGCTTCCAAAATATAAATAAAATACCTGTCTATATTTCTGAGATGAGGTATTATGTACACTATTTACATTATTCGGACTATTCTCCTCATCTTTGTTGCCATATTTATGACAACGTTTCGGCCTTTCAGTATCTGTCTATATTTCTGAGATGAGGTATTATGTACATTATTTACATTATTCGGACTATTGTCCTCATCTTTGTCGTCATATTTATTACAACGTTTCGGCCTTTCAGTATCTGTCTATATTTCTGAGATGAGGTATTATGTACACTATTTACATTATTCGGACTATTCTCCTCATCTTTGTCACTATATTTATTACAAAGTTTCGCCTTTTCAGTATCTCTCTATATTTTTGAGATGAGGTATTATGTACATTATTTACATTATTCGGACTATTCTCCAAATCTTTGTTGCCATATTTATGACAACGTTTCGGCCTTTCAGTATCTGTCTATATTTCTGAGATGAGGTATTATGTACATTATTTACATTATTCAGACTATTGTCCTCATCTTTGTCGTCATATTTATTACAACGTTTCGGCCTTTCAGTATCTGTCTATATTTCTGAGATGAGGTATTATGTACACTATTTACATTATTCGGACTATTCTCCTCATCTTTGTCACTATATTTATTACAAAGTTTCGCCTTTTCAGTATCTCTCTATATTTTTGAGATGAGGTATTATGTACATTATTTACATTATTCGGACTATTGTCCTCATCTTTGTCGTCATATTTATGACAACGTTTCGGCCTTTCAGTATCTGTCTATATTTATGAGATGAGGTATTATGTACACTATTTACATTATTCGGACTATTGTCCTCATCTTTGTCACTATATTTATTACAAAGTTTCGGCCTTTCAGTATCTGTCTATATTTCTGAGATGAGGTATTATGTACACTATTTACATTATTCGGACTATTGTCCTCATCTTTGTCACTATATTTATTACAAAGTTTCGCCTTTTCAGTATCTCTCTATATTTTTGAGATGAGGTATTATGTACATTATTTACATTATTCGGACTATTGTCCTCATCTTTGTTGCCATATTTATGACAACGTTTCGGCCTTTCAGTATCTGTCAATATTTCTGAGATGAGGTATTATGTACACTATTTACATTATTCGGACTATTCTCCTCATCTTTGTCACTATATTTATTACAACGTTTCGCCTTTTCAGTATCTCTCTATATTTTTGAGATGAGGTATTATGTACATGATTTACATTATTCGGACTATTGTCCTCATCTTTGTCGCCATATTTATTACAACGTTTCGGCCTTTCAGTATCGTATCTGTCTATATTTCTGAGATGAGGTATTATGTACACTATTTACATTATTCGGACTATTGTCCTCATCTTTGTCACTATATTTATTACAAAGTTTCGCCTTTTCAGTATCTCTCTATATTTTTGAGATGAGGTATTATGTACATTATTTACATTATTCGGACTATTGTCCTCATCTTTGTTGCCATATTTATGACAACGTTTCGGCCTTTCAGTATCTGTCAATATTTCTGAGATGAGGTATTATGTACACTATTTACATTATTCGGACTATTCTCCTCATCTTTGTCACTATATTTATTACAACGTTTCGCCTTTTCAGTATCTCTCTATATTTTTGAGATGATGTATTATGTACATTATTTACATTATTCGGACTATTGTCCTCATCTTTGTCGCCATATTTATTACAACGTTTCGGCCTTTCAGTATCTGTCTATATTTCTGAGATGAGGTATTATGTACACTATTTACATTATTCGGACTATTGTCCTCATCTTTGTCACTATATTTATTACAAAGTTTCGCCTTTTCAGTATCTGTCTATATTTCTGAGATGAGGTATTATGTACACTATTTACATTATTCGGACTATTGTCCTCATCTTTGTCACTATATTTATTACAAAGTTTCGCCTTTTTAGTATCTCTCTATATTTTTGAGATGAGGTATTATGTACATTATTTACATTATTCGGACTATTGTCCTCATCTTTGTTGCCATATTTATGACAACGTTTCGGCCTTTCAGTATCTGTCAATATTTCTGAGATGAGGTATTATGTACACTATTTACATTATTCGGACTATTGTCCTCATCTTTGTCACTATATTTATTACAAAGTTTCGCCTTTTCAGTATCTGTCTATATTTTTGAGATGAGGTATTATTTACATTATTTACATTATTCGGACTATTGTCCTCATCTTTGTTGCCATATTTATTACAACATTTCGGCCGTTGTACGCTCCGGCCTTCTTCAGGTGGTTGGAATGTCGAATTGAACCCTTTATTTCGCTCACTGTAGTAGACTGTTCTAGTTCCAAGTGCCATGTTTAATGGATGTCAGTTTTCAGTTATCTCATGTTAATTCCCCCTTTCCAAATTCTCCACTGCCTTAAGCGGGTATTGAACTCACACTCTTTGGGTCCTGTCACTGGATCTAACTAACGCCTTTATCCACAGTACCATGTTCTTCAGTTGGATATTCCAACCACCTGAAGAAGGCCGGGGCGTATAACGGCTGAAACGTTGTAATAACTATGGCGACAAAGATGAGGACAACAGTCCGAATAATGTAAATAGTATAAACAAAATAGTTGCCAACTTTTCTCGCCAATAAACTTGCCGTACGCTCCATTAACTTTCTAGGAGGACCAGAGCATTTGAGGGGTGGGGGCACATGGAATGTCACGTCTTCCAGTGACGAACTATCGTACCAATTGAACTCAATGACACATTTAACTAACTCTGTATCTTCTTATAACCAAGTCCATTTGTATGAAGGTCAGCTATATGTTTACGGAGGTCTTGATCAATTAGTTTGCTTTTCCCCATTTTGTCAATGTTTAAAGGACGCTTGACAGAAAAAGAATGACGCCATGCCTAATCATAAAATTAATCTGGAATGTTCTAAAAAGCAAACCTATTCTAATTTGAAACATTCTACTAAAATTTGAACACTTTTATAAAAAAAAAAAAAGCTTTTGTAAGTAAAAACAAAAAATGTGTTATAAACTTTTGAGTTACTAGATATCGGGTTTTCTTCGTGGGAAACTTTTTGGCAAACTTTTAAATAATCTGATTGTTTGACTGAATATCTAAATATATGTTCTACGAGCAGTAAAAGTTTAATTAATGTAACTGTATTAGAGAAACCTTAAAAACATTTTTGTAATGTGATGTAAACTTGGCACTGTATGTATGATTTCGATGTAAAAATTTTCCGATGCTTTTGATCATAACTCTTACAATTTTCATTTATTCACGCGCACACATGCAAAAACATATATATATATATATAATATATATATATATATATATATATATATATATATATATATACATGCACACGCATATATACGTATATACAAATGAATGTAATACTAACATATGTAGATATATACATACAAATACATCAATGTATATACAACTTAATATCTTGGGTTTCAGCATAAATCCATGTATTGCATAAATCTTTATTATATACATGCATAATTGCTTCTATGTAGGTATGTGTTTTACTTACGTATACAATCATATATATATATATATATATATATATATATATATATATATATATATATATATACATTTGATTGTCTGACTGCATATCTAAATATACGTTCTACGAGCAGTAAACGATTAATTAGTCTTTGTTAGAAATACCTAAAAAACGTTTCTTTTCAAATTGGTGTAAACCTTTGCGTGGAACTATATATATATATATATATATATATATATATATATATATATATATATATATATATATGTGTGTGTGTGTGTGTGTGTGTGTGTGTGTGTCAACATAATTGTCCATGCCACAAAATGTTTAATAGCTAAAAATAACTAATCTAATTTTTTTTAAGTTTCTTTTTGCCAGGTTTTCAGATAAGATGTTTAGTCATCTTGGTACCATTCTTGTAATAATCAGTGAAAAACACATTTGACTTATTCAGCTAGAAAGAGAACTGGCTAAATTGTTTTGTGTCAGCCCCACTGTCTTTCCAAATGAGCAATGATGAGAGGAAAAATATCATTCAGGCCTTCAGTAATGGTACCAATATATGGCCCCCATCTTCAAAGTCAAATCAAAGAACCATCAAGGGAACAGTGAATGTCTTTAAAAAAAGGGAATAATAGAAAGGAAAACTGCATCAGGAAGTCGTAATAGGAAGAGGGCTCATCATTTCAACTTAAATCTAAAGAGATCAATTAGAAAAGATCCAACGCAATCCATAAGATGTTTGGCACTTGAGGGAGAAGTTATTGTTATGAGAGTTCAAAGAGCTGTGAAAAAAGACTTGAAAATGAAATGCTAAGTAAAAACTATAAGGAAGCTTCTTACTCAAGGACAGAAAGTTAGACGGTTAGAGAGAGCGAAGATCATCTTGAACTGAAAAATGATCCTGGAAAAAAAAAAAATATATATATATATATATAAACGTAATTTCAATTTTGCTTATACACGATTTGGACAATTTTCTAGTTACACCCGGTATATATATATAAATACACCCCATACATACATATATATATATATATATATATATATATATATATATATATATATATATATATATATATATTTGGGGTGTATTTTGCATATACAAGTAGATATATGAATTTCTGAATAAATATAATTTTTTAACTGTTTACATTATTTGCACTATTCGGATTGTTGTCCTCGTTTTTATTGTCATATTCCTATCGTTTCGGTGTTTATATATATATATATATATATATATATATATATATATATATATATATATATATATGTATATAAAATATATATATAAAGATAAGGCGAAGAGCAGATAGCATAGCTTTAATCAATATTTGAGGCATTAACCCAGAGTAGACATGAGGGAACAACCAGGTGCCAAACGAGTATCAATATCTACGAAATGGGTCGGATTAGGCGGCTACGAGAAGCAAGATGGGCGACTACGGCATTATCAGTCAGATCGGAAATCTTTAAATGCCACACCAATCATAAAGACTCGAAGTGATCATTTTGTTGGAAACTCATATGTCAAGATCGAAGGGAGAATCCGTTATATACATACATATATATATATATCAATATGATGAAAGATACTAAAACCAGATGTTCCGGATTAGGCGGCTATGTGAAGCAAGAACGACGACTAAGGCATCATCCTACAGATCAGCAATCACGTCTAGCAATACTAACAACTGCATCAATTTTGGACTTATATGCAAATCCCTGGCGGAACTTAAATGCCACACCAATCATAAAAGCTCAAAGAATTCATTTTGTCTGACACTCATACGTCAAAATCGAAGGGAAAATTCGTTACACACACCCACACACGCACACACATATATATATATATATATATATATATATATATATATATATATATATATATATTACCAGTTTTTGATAGGAAGGGATAATTCAGAAGAAGATATAAATCCAGAGCGAGCTCAATGTAGACTACAGAGCGTTATAATTATAATAAGACAGAGACAAAATGGATAATTAAAGTCTCCGCCCTCTTATCATCACACACACACACATATATATATATATATATATATATATATATATATATCGTGCGATGAATAAATTGTCGTCTAAATTACGAAAAAGTGAAATTTAGACGACAATTTCATTTCAACAGATATATTAACCAAAATTACACAAAATTATCTTAAAATACTGAAGACAAAAGCCCAAATTCTTTTGAAAATCGCCATTGGTTTCAACTACGGACTAAAGATAACATTCGGAATCTTCGGAGTTTTGTTGGTCTCTCGCTCAACTGTACCCCAGATCTAATAATCAAGCATGTTAAAGTCTGGGGAGTGAGATGATCAGATCTAAGGCGTGATATGGTCGCAGAAATTATCTGACAGCCATAACTGTGTTCTCCTGCTTTTGTGGCATGGAGTAGAGTCCTGTTGCCAGACATAGGATCTTTCAAGCAGCCAGCCCAGGGTAGCACTACCCCTTCAATACACTTCCTGTAGACCTGCGTGTTGAGTCTGAGACCCTGTGGAAAGAGGAATAACGTCGCCATCAATTAGACTCTTAGTACAACATGCCGTTTTCAAATTTCTGGCGGAGTGAATTGCGTCATGGTGTTCTTTTTCTTACAGACGATTGCTTCAAGCCAGAATCGAAACCCGGCATCTGTGTGAGAATCTACCTCTAACCGGCGCACGGTAGATAGGAAGGCGAATTTTAGCGTATTTATTTTTTAAACAAACACACCAGTGACCGAGAAAACTCAATTCAACAGAAGAATCTTGCATTAGCAGCAGTATTAGCCACTAATTACAAATTCGCGCTTTCTCCCTATAGTGCTCAACGGAAAATAATTTGCAGGAGTATATACTGTCATCCGCAGACAGACTGTTTCGCTGTATCACAGCTTATCAGTGTGGCTAGACATCCGATTACTTCAAGCCGAGATCGAAACCTGGTTGATTTGGCATCAGTTGGAGAGGAAGGCAAATTTTAGCCTATTTATATTTTGAGCAAACACACCAGTTACCGAGAGGACTCAATTCAATAGAAGAGTCTTGAATTATATATTTGCGTGCGTGTGTGTTAGTGTGTTAGAAATCGCAACTATCCATGTGCACAATGATGGAACGGTGTCATTCGTCAATTAATTTGACATATTGTCTGAAATAAAATGGAAAACGGAGCTTACAAACTGAAATAATTTTTGCAATAATCCTATGAATGAAAACCATATAGAAATATTTCTGACAACGGAGATTATTTCCCACGTTAAGATTAAAATACACCCGTTCTTACCTAGCCATAATCTCGTCGATACCATAGAACAGACGTGAAAAGTCGGTATCAAATATAACGTAATAAATCTTTGAAAACGGTTTTTTTTTTCTAGCTTGACCACAAATTAAGTTGAAGTTCACCTAGCAACATTCATTAAGCTGAGCGTTCTGCATGTCAAAAAATGCAAATAGCTTTATACAAATACAAATAAAGACAAGCACAATAAAAAAAGAAAAAAAAGAAGAGCAAGAGAAAGAAAGGATGAACGTAACAAATCGAGAACGCAACAAATCGTGAACGCAACCAATGTAATCCTGGGTATGACGATAAACTACATCCAGTAGAGAGGCTTCTATTTTATTTATTTATTTATTTATTTTTTTCTGTTCGGCATTTTGTCCTTTCGACACTTTGTCTATTCGACATTTTATCCATTCGTCATTTTGTCCATTCGTCATTTTGCGTTTCGACACTTTGTCCTTTGGTACTTTGAACTATTACCGAAATCTCGAGTCATGTTCATAAAAAAACACTTCAGATCGAGATTTTCATTTGAATGTCATGCATGGCGCCAAACCTGTTCCGAAATATCTAAACTGTCAGCCGTATTACCCCTCCCTAAGATCAATGGTTAAATAAAGGCTTTGAGCGAGTGAAGCCTTTTGGTCTTGGCAAAGATCATCCTTATTTTAACATTGTGGACTGGCGCTACACAATCACAAAGAACTGTAAAAAATAACAGAAACAACATTACTTGACTATCAACAGCAACAATAATTAAAATGGATAGCACATGCAACACGAAGATAAAATAATGACATAATCAAGATGTTAATAGTCCACACCACTTCAAACAAAAGGTTAGGAAGTAAACCACCATCAATACTGGAAAGAGCGATAACAGCTACTGCACTTGTGAAACCTGTTTTCCTACAAAGTTGTTTTAAGAATAAGATTTTATAAATTTCAACCGAAAGCAGTACTGGCTGCTGGGTCGATGAATGCAAATTTTTCCTTGTAGAAAAACTGTGACACTATTTGTTACTGGTAAATAATGAGGCTGAATGAATAGAACGACAAATATACCGATAGACTCCTGATAAATAAAAAGAAGGGTTAATGAATACACCGAACGACACACCAATAAACTCCCGTGGGAAAGACTGAAAATTTTATTCCTCAAAAATCCCGAGAACTAGATGGCTAACAGAGAAATCAACATTCAACTACGAAAGGTCATATGGCAAATATTTTGTTACTTAATGGGTGACATACAGCTAAAAATACTGGTTGTGAAGGCAAAAAAAAAAGAGAATCGGATAGGATTTAAAATCATAATTCAGAGTTAAGAATTCTTAGAGAATGTCCCTGACGGGACCCCAATGGTGTGGAAAGCAGTCTGAGTTGTGTTTCAATTTTGTACAATGAAAAACATGCGGTTGACGTGAAAAAAACGAACTTGTTGCTTCTTCATCCTGAAACTATTGACAAACATTGGTTGGGGAGTGGCCGAGATGGCAGGCGCAGATGAGACACAAAGGAAGGTGGAGGAGCTGTCCATGGTCACATGGAGCATTAGTGTTAGATGACAATAAGAGAAGGTGGAAGTTATGGGTAGGATTAATGCCTGTGACTATCACCTGTGGAAGAGGGGAATTCCCCAAATTAAGAAGTAATTATTATCCAGGATCCAGACATTGAAGATGACAGGTGGAGAAGATAATGAGTGCCCGGCCGCATCACGCGCTCCTTCCGCAAGCCGGTTTGGGCGAACGTCAATAAATATGAATACCTCGAAGCGAGAATATAGAGAGATCGTTCCAGCCACAGGACACGAGGCACCCCGCGTGATTATCTGCCAAACATCATCAAAGCAACAAAACAAACTTTACCAAGTTAACAAACCTTATATAAAAAATAGTACTTATTATTTTTTTCTTCTTTGCGCTTCCACTCTGCTCGGGCTAAACCAATACGAAGATACCTGATGGTGATTTGATCTTAGCCAGCCTTATGATCAAAACAAATCACAACGTGGGATAAGACAAGGCCTAGATCGAAGTGATCGCCTATTCGATCAGCTATAGACGACGTGGGAGGGGATTGAGGGTGACAAAAGGCTAATATTACCATTTATATCGATTTTTCAGCTGATGAGGTGGACTCTTAGCAAAGGCCAGCTGTCCAGATGAGATCTTCTTTGCTAATATACTGTCATCGATGTCGGTGACATTCCCAACGCAGTCCTGGGTATGATGATAAACTACATCCGACAGCAAGGCCTCTGATCGAGAAAAAAAAAAGAATTTACGCTTAAA